>OMMV01179623.1:0-11489 GCA_900302635.1 Chatrabus melanurus
ATTTTAAATTTTGTTTTTTCAAAAATACAGATTTTTTTTTTTTTTGCAGGACTGTGTGCTGTTTCACCCCCTGGCGGCTAGCTGCTACTAGAGGTCATCAGCCTCTGTTTTAAAGTTGGTTTGATTTCAACCAATAACCACAGAAAGAGGAAGGACGGCTGCAGGATTTACACTCGTAGAGGAACTTTGCTCTGCAATAAGAAGAACAAGTGTTTCTTACTCAGCAGTCATGCTGCACTGCAGAAAGTCCTGAGTGCGAACAGTCAGGCAGTTTGTGATCCCTTGACCCTGCAGCCAGCGGCGCACCACCTTCTGCGTCAGCGCAGACGGACGCACCAGCGAGGCCACTTCCTCCAGGCTCAGGTGTTTACCTGTGGACGGTCAGAAAAGGCTTTTGTGCGGTAACGGCACATCTGGCAGAGCGCTTTACTTCACAGCAGCACCGTGAGCAGCAGAACCCTACCGTACTGTACAGAGTCGGGATCTGACACCAGTCTGAGTGTTTCCTCAAGCAGATCAACGTTCTGCTGCTTCAGGGCAAAGGTCAGCTCCAGCTCCTCTGTGGGGGCGACCGGGCCAAAATCAACCCAGTTCTCTGGTACCCTGAGGAAAAAAGAAACTGATCACTAAGAGACATGACAGGAAACCTGCTGCGGACTCATCCTTTGTGTGTGCGTGCACAGACTCAGCAGGATCTGCAAGAAAAGTTCCGCAGAACCACTCTGGAGTTCCACTCGTCACTCAGGAAAGTGGTGCGTGTATTTTATTCAATCGAGGGAGAAATGTTTGCTGCACGCAAAATGAAAAAAATGCCTGCATTGAGAGCCAAAAAGGTGTTTAAAAAAACATAAAACATCAGTTACAAAAAGATTTCAGACAACATAAGATCCTAAAAGAAAAATTCCCACATTCATTTTAATAAATTGCAGAACTGAAACTTTCAGTCTGGACTCTTCATGGGGTAAAACCAGAACCAGTCAGTCTCACTAAATATTTAATTCCATCAGAACCAACTCACATCGGAGTTCCAGTGATAAAATATGTGATTTGTTAATGTTTATAATCTGTATGTGTGTTATGATGTGCTTACTTGTGCCAAATGTCTATGCTGTGTATTTGATGTGTGTATTTTGTAACTGCTGTAAAACACTGTGCTTATCCCAGGCTGTACAGTTACCGGTAGGTCCACATATATTTGGACACGGACATTTGTTTTGTAATTTTTCTCAGATAAAAGCCGACACGCGGCACCATCAGCTCATTTTCAGCGTCTAATGTGCTGTGACATAAAAACGAAAAATAACAAAAACAGTGTCGAGTCTGAACATGTAGTAATAATAATAATGCTTAATAATTAATTTATACAGCACTTTCCAGTCCCAAAATTTCAAAGTGCTGAACATAAGTATTAAAACACAAACAATAAAATTTAACAACCCTACTGTGCTCATTTTTAGCACTGTGTAATTTTGTTAAAAATTTATTGTTTGACCCCCTCCCCCTCCAAATGTGTGTCAACAGAAAGTCCAAATGAAAATATAAAAAATAATGAATAATCATAATCATAAATTATAAAAGGATTTGGAAAAAATAATCACATACAATTAAATTTTTCTTAAAGATTGCAGAACACAAAAGATTTTTTAAATGTGAAAATACATATTTTTCTTTTATTTATATTTACCACAATGCTCCGAATATAAGACGACCCTGATTATAAGATGACCCCATTTAAAAAAAAATAAAGTCCATAGGCAGTAACGTGCAAAAGTTTTAAAGTTTTATAAATATTGTATTGTTCTGAATACAAGACAACCCTGATTATAAGACAACCTCATTTGTGTGTGTGTGTGTGTGTGTGTGTGTGTGTGTGGTGTACTGGTCCACAATACAACATAAAGTCCATATGCAGTAACATGCAAAAGTTTTAAAAGTAGTAATTTATAAATACAGTATTGTTCTGAATATAAGACTACCATTTTTTCAGATGTATTTCCAAAAATGAATTTTAAAAAAACCCACGTTTTATATTCTGAATAATACGGTATTTATAATAAATCATTACTTTTAAAACTTTTGCATGTTACTGGACTTTGTTCGTTGCACTGAGGCCCAGCAGGAGGATTTGGTGTTTTGTACTTTCTTAAATTGTAGCTAATAAATAAATGGATTTGATGGTTTTGCAGTTAAGTCTGTTTTTATCATTATAGTTTAAATTAATAAGTCGGCACAGAATATTTTGGTGAAGTGTGTTTTCACTTTGATATAACCGGGCCTGCATCTATGGAAAATATCAATAAGACTCAACTGTTCAAGTGTCTGAAAAACTTTAAAATAATTTAAAAAAATTATTTTTTTTTGCTCACAAGACATCTTGGTCCTCTTCCAGGTATCCGGACCAAACCTCTGCGCTGAAGAGAAGGATGAGGAAGAAGTTAAGTCTGGTAAAAAAAAAAAGAGAGAGAGAGAGAACTGCAGATTAAACTTTGACTTTTTATAAACTGGTTCAAACATCAACTCAGAAAGTTTCAGCACAAGAAGCCTTTAGTGGAGTTTTATTTCAGGCTCATAACTACATTAAGAGTTAAAGCAGCTCGCCAACTCTCCGTTTATAGTCCGATTATTGCAGGTTTTATATGAATAATTCAGTAAGTAGATCAGCTGAGATCAAAGACGATAAAAACAAAAAAAAATCACGTCAAAAAACGCGTCTGCTGCTTTATTTAAATGTACAGTTAGAGATTTATAAAATGTTTTAAAAAAACAAAACCACTCACAGAGACTTCATTCTGTCCTTTGATGGTCCTTTACTGCTGGTCTGCGCAGGCAGGCGTCACATGACACCCGGTCACGTGGTCAGCCGTTGTTTAACATGGTTACGTCATACACACGTTTTCAAAACGTAAAATTAAATGAAATGGGGTTTTTTTTTTTTTTGGTTGACAATTATATTTATTAACATTTATTTTTTCTCAATGTACGTAAAGTATAGATGCATGAATTTTTTTAATTTTACTTATTTGTACTTTAATTGACATTAATATATTCGTGTGTTTCATTTATCTTTTATCTGCTTTCGTGTTATGTTGTGTATTTGACACATGTACAATTTAATAAAGTTATTTTAAAAAATAAATAAAAATAAATCACTAATCTTCTACGCAGACCTTTTTTTTTTAGTTTTCAAATACTGTCATTAAATACACTTGTCAGCTGTCAAGTTTATATTTCTTTGTCGTTACGAGATAAAAGTACAGGCTCAAGTTGTCTGTCAGTTACACAAAAACATGCACAAAATAGTTATTTAGTTTCTATCTGTGCCAAAATCTTAAAAAGGCCATGTTACGGCAGAAATGATTAAAAGCTTCTAAATATCAAATACTTTACAAGTGCAGCATTAAAGACAAAGTCAAATAAATATCTTGTGTTATTACACTTTACTTTTTAAAACTTAATTGGGTGAACTGTCCCATGATTATACAATAATAACTATTATTTATCACCCTGTTTGTTGTTATTGTGGATCTACGCCTTAGTCCGTACATTTACAAAGTAATCAAGTTTTCCTTCATCCAAAAGGTATTTTACTTTATGACATCATTGATCAATACTTAAAAAAAAACATTAATGTACATTAATTGAATTTGAGTGGATGTCTATTTTGTTTAATCAACAGTCCAAAAAAATCACTATAAAACACCAGAAATACACATATTTAAGTGTAAAAGCAGAGTCCAGACTTCACTTTACAACTCATCACATCCCAGTGTTTTGTTATTCATCCAATTTTAGCAGGAGCTGCTGCTGCTGGAGACATTTTTACCTCCACCAAGGAGGTTAGGGTTTCATTGGTGTGGGTTTGTTTTTGGATCAACATGATTTTTTATTTTTATGATGGGTAGGTGGTCACCCAAGGATGTTCCCATTAAATTTTGGTGAGAATCTATGCACTGATGACATCACAAAAATGATCAAAAATAAAAACAAAACAAAACAAACCTTATCTCTTATAATGGACAAAGAAAAATCATATCTGTCAAAATTTACTGGATGAAAATTTCATAAGTGTCATCCGGATCATTAAGGATTTGGCAGCAATTTAAACTTAACATTGGAAATCCCATTTAACATGTTCAGATGTGTACATCTCGGCAACATCTCAACAGATCAGGATGAATCTTGTCATGCTTATGTAAGATGGTAACAGTTATAACCAGGTAAAGTTCTATCCAGATCCGGAAGGTCTTCTGGATCCAGTGGATCAAAATGTAAACATTTCAGGTGCCGGTATGTAAGACGCTGTTGTATCTAATAGAGATAGAAATGTCCAAAGACTACCACAATGTAGCTGAGAGAATGCCGATTCAGTGAGCTGTCAACGGATTTGAGCTATCTCCAATAGCTCAGCACTTGACTTGATGTCAGCACTTGTAGTGTATTTCTAATAGGTGTGTAATCCCTGCTGATGTCAGCAATTGTGGTTTATGGATCACTATAATGGAGAATATAAATAAAATATTAATAAATTGGAGATTAAAGGAGGAAAAGCTCATTTATCATGGCAAAATGATTTTAATGTCGAGTGGTTTGTTTTCAGTTAATTAGTGAACATGAAGTTATTCTTCATGTTCACTAATTGATTTTGCAGGTGACAAATGTTAAAACCTTGGCGGAGGTCTGCGCTCTCTGAGTGCTCTAGTTTAATCTATATTAGAGAATATTTGACGCTTTGCTTTTTTCTGTATTGTAGCTAAACTTGTTTGCAGCAGGATGACGTCAGAAGCAATTTTGCGGAGTGTCTGTTTAAAAATAACAGACGAGGCACAAAAAACATCATCATATACTGCTGTTTACTATAAAGAAATTATGTGATATACAAAAAAAACAAAACAAAATAAATATGAATGAAAGCTTGTTTATTGAAAACAGAATTACAACCGACTCTTGGAACCAGGACTGTGAAAAGAAATTTACAGGGATACTAGAAAATGTTAAAACTTTTTGACTGTAATAAATTTTACAACAGGGCGCACACACATAAAAAAGTACACGTTTGTCACACAACCAGTGTGTTTGTGCCACAGTGACTCAACGTCACCTCCTGAATTTATAAAAAAATAAAAAATGCCAACTCTTACAGATGAAACAGAGCAGGAATTGATTTTTATTTTTAACATATTACAAACACCATCATTTAGAAGACTTGAGGTGTCTCACTCGTTGTCTGAAAAGTACTGATCCTCTTCCTCGCCACTTTCAGACCCATCCTGGTCAGGAAACATCTCCCAGATGACGAAGGCATCATTTTCTAATTGAAAGAGAAACATTATTTTCTTATATGTTCACACACACTGAAGAGCCGCGGTTTAAATTTGCACCGTTGAACTAATCAGCAGCACCGTGTTCAGGAACCTACCCGCGTTGGCACACCGTCTCACTTTTTGCTTGATGGACGGCGTGGGCGTGAAGCGCTGGAAGAGGAACGGAAATAAACGATTTATCCGGACAAAGCGATCATCAGCGTGTCGGAAAATGTTCACAAAGATCTGAGGAACTCCTCGATGTGAAGCGTTACCTTTGAAGGAGCCTTTTTGTGGACGTGGAACTGATTTTTTTTCACTCTCTTCTGAAGCTGGTAGACGTATTTGTCGTCATTCTTTCTTTAAATCCAAAAAAAGAAAAGAAAAAAAGAGTCAGTTATCCAATCGACTCTCTGGATTCCCACATTAGCAAAAACAAACAAAAAAAAGTGTCTCTTTTGTCGATACGATCAAAATCCAAAGCGTACGCTTACATGTTTGGAGACTTCAGCATGCCGGGAGTGATGTGGAGACACTGAGGGGTCTTCACTTCAGGGAAACCCGCCGACTTTGGCGTCAGCGGCTCCAGGTCCGAGGAGATGAAGTCATGGTCGTCACTCGATATGGAGGGAAGCTACAGAGCAGAAACAGGAAGCGGCTGCCATTCGTCTGATATCACGAGAAGTCCGTCAACCAAGTCCTAAATATGTGGACAAAAAGGACAGCGCCATACCTCGAACCGTTTACTCCGCATGTACGCCGTGCTGAACGCATCGTCAACGTTTTCTGTGGGCATGGCTTCCAGAAACCTCCGCAGCTCCTGTTTTCTCTTCAGGGTTCCCACTCGGGCAGATATCACAGGAGGATCTGGACCTGCACGCAGATTCAAGTCTGGTCAAAGTTTCAGGAATACGCTTCGTCTCTTCTCTATTCAAAAAAATAATAAATAAATCACGTTACATGTCAATAATTATCGTCAAAAAGGTGATAATTAATCACAGAGTTAAGCGATGTGTTGCTGCTGTTTTGTCCATTTATTATTTCATCTGAATTTCTTGTCAATTTTCCCAGCGAGCCAAACCCGTTTCTTCAAAAGGATCAGGTCCGGTCTGGGAGCATACGCTGGCGCCGCATCCACCACACCATGGAAACACCTTGGGTCCTGGATGGCAACCACCCAGACAGACAACGGTCCACCCCCACCTCTCGCAGGTAGCCGTCTAACTGCCACAGCCAAGTGAAACGTGGGCGTCCCCTTGGTCTTCTCCAGTTTTTGGGGTCCTCAACACTGAGGCACACCCAGAGCAACGCGCCAGAGGGCCAAAATAGTAGCTGACGCTCCCTCACAATGCAAGTGAGACTCCTCATCCAAGTCTCCCTAAAGCCCGTATCTCACTGGCCATTCGTCTGATTCGGATCCTGGTCTCAATGTAGTCTGATATTATTCTCCAAGCGGTCGGAATCAGTTTCTCCATTCGCTAATTAGTTGCTCGCTTCGATTTCATTCGCCTGCGGATTTTGAACATGTTCAAAACCCTGGTGGGTTTGCTAACTTGTCTCCAACTAGTCTTTTTACTCGCCAAGGAGTCATCAATAGACCGCTACCAAGGCCCCCCCCCGTTAGCGAGTAATTAACGACAGACATACGGCCGCTTAGTGAATACTCGTCAAATATTCTTCAACAAGACGCCCAGCGGTCGTGTAATTCGTTAAACGGTCGTCAAAAACTGGCAAATATGTCGCCCCAATATGGACCACAGTCGCCAAAAACTTTGCCAAATTCATCTAGCAGTCATCGAAAAATTCAATCATAACAGTCGCCTCTCAATGTCGTCTCTCAAAGTCCTTCCAGCGGTACTCAAGGATCCTCCAAAGAGACCTGGTACCAAAGACACTGGTTAGCATCCAGGTCTCACACCCATACAGTAAGACAGGAAGCACCAGGACCCTAAAGACTTGGACCCCTTGGACCTTTGTTCTCCTGCAAAGATATCGGCATCGCTAAACACCTCTGTCCAGGGACCTCAAGACTCCATAAGCTCTTCCTAGGCGTCTCTTGATCTCAAAGGCCGAGGACCCAGAGACATGAATGTCACTGCTGAGATAAGCGAATCTCTTTCACTGCACACAGACACACTCCTGACGGTCAAGTCCAGGAAGTCACTGAAAGCCTGGATCTTAGTTTTGATCCACGACAATCGCAAACCCAGACGCTCTGACTTCTCACTCAGCCAGTGATCGGCTCTATTGGAGCAGAACTCCTTCAGGCGGGTGGAGATGCTATCCACACAGGTATTACACTGCTCTCTGTGCCAGGAAAAGGTGCTTGCAAAGATTATTCTTGCTGCTCAATGACTGGAGCAGTTTGGCTTCACATCCAAGAAGTCAACCATATCTTCGATCTGTAAACAGTCATGAGGATGAACCAGCTCCACCCCGGACATCCTTTACTATACCTGCATCTTTTGGTGCTTCCACCTTTTTGGATTTCTTGGCCCTCTTCACTGGGCTCTTGGCGTTTCCGTGAGAGGTGTGCTGTTTGTGGCACTCTTCAGCCGATCGGGTTCCAACCATATTCGCCACGTTTGCCCAGTAACCCGCCCTGTGCTTCGAGTAGGAGGACACGGCCCTGGAAATCAGAGAACATGCGCGCTCATCCACAGCATTGAGCTACATGATTAAGATACAGAAACACAGTTTAACTCCTGCTATGCAACGACCCAGCCCGAGGGGAACCTGTGCGGCAAAGTTTGAGGTTCATCCAATTGGGGGAAAAGGTGGATTCACGATGAACGGGAGTCATGCATTAGCCAGCAGAGGTGAAGCTTTGCGCCAAATTTCAGAGATGCGTCGCCCAGGATCAAGCTGCACACACATTGTCCAGAATTATCTTTGTCACCTTTTGACACTATCAAACTTACTCTTGCAGCCTCATAAGCTCCGCCTCAGTCCACTTGTCCTCATCGTTTTCTCGAATGTAGTTACAGTTTCCCTTGTTGTGGCTCTTCGGTACAGGCTTTGGAGGCGGCGACATTTTGCCGTCTTTACCGTGTTGCCGTTTTGTTTGTGCGGCTTGCCGGTTTTTTGGTGCGCCGCTTCTCTTCCGTTGTATCGTCTCGCTGTCCTCTGAGGAATTCAACGACTGGCTCGACATTGACTCGTGAATAAACTTACCAGCCGTCTTCCTGTGCACGCCTTCCCCCCGCTTGCTTCTCTTAACCGGAAACTCCTCGTCTGATGAGTAACGCTGTGATGTTTTATCTTGAGCAGTTGGAGCGTCTTTTGGCGCTTGGACTGAATGTTTGGTTCTCAAAACGCCCAGTGAGGACTTGTTGTTGCTGTGCTTCTGTTTTCTTGATTGACCGGTTACGTGCGGTTCAGGTTGACGCTGCACTTGAGGGACGCTCTCCATATAGAACGTTCTCGCTCTCTGCGGATACCTGTGGTTGGACCTGGTTATTCTACCGCACCGTTCTTCAGGCCTGCTGTTGTGATTGGTCAGTGTCTCCTCTAAGTGTTTTGTTCGGTTGGAGGGCTTCTCGTCACTGTTGGCTTTGGTTTGGTTACGTTTGTGATGTGGGGGTTTGACCTTCCGCAGCAGTACCTCCGGCTCCTCTCTCTTTGACTTGCATTGCTTGCGGCCTGTAAGCACAGAGATTTCTCTCATCATATAGCGACTTATTTTGCAGTATTAAAGCTACAACAGCTCAACCCTCATGACTAAATATTTGCTGCTCATTCCCTGCTGTACCTACACCCGTCTTAGCCTGGCATCTCAAGAGCTGGAAGACAGCAAACGCAGCCACCAGGTGGAAAACGTGCAGTGCTGCGTGGCACTGAGGACTGCGCGGACAACCGCTGCTTCAAGAACCCCAATTAATTAAAATAATGAAGCCAAGTTCCCTGTCTTGAGGCATCACTTCCTCTGTGGAACCAATGAGGACATGGACAATACACAGTGACGCACCAAGGGTCACATGTTGGCTCTTTAGATCATGTTGGAAGGCCAGGTCTGGTCTGATGCCATGCATCGCCGCATCCATCACACCACGGAACCGCTTGGGACCTGGATGACAACCACCCAGTCAGACAACTGGTCCATCCCCACCTCTCAAAAGTGACCATCCATCTTGGCCTTCTCCAACCTCCAATGTCCTCAACGCTGAGGCATCTGCGTGCTGGATCATGCCCAAAGAAACATGCCACATAGCCAAAATGTCGTAGCTGATGCTCCTTCACAATGCAAGTGATTCTCCTCATTGTTGGAAGAGAGAAAAAAGTAATGTTGGCTGAAATGTTTCTAACTGCTCACACAGCATAATGCTTTGATTTGCTGCTCAACCTGCATTCTTTGTTTGTTAGCATGTATATTTTATGCCAAAACATGGTTACTTCGGCGGGCCGATAGGGCTTAAAGGGTTTTAGCAAATGAAATAAAGTTGATCACACAAAAAATGAAATATCTTGGGTTCATACTATCTGCAATGAAAATTTCAAGTACATGTAAGAATCACCGTTTTGTTTTCTTAATTTGCATTTTCCATATCGTCCCAACTTTTTCTGGTGTTGTAAGGTACTGATTTCAGGCTGCTAATCAGAATTCTCTGTTCAGAAAACATGAGCTACCATAAACCAGTAAATGCGTGTCTTACCCAGTTATTTTTAAATAAACATAAGCCTAGTTATTTATGAAAATGACCAGTATTTTCAGGCCTACCTTTGGTGCACTGTGCAGGTTTCTGTGATGTTCTCGGAGAAACTATTGTACTGACATCCTGTGAGATAAAGAAACACTACAAGTTACAACGTTCATGAATTCTCAAGTGCTTGTAAAGAGTTTTGCAGGCAAAAGAGATTACCGTATTTTCCGGACTATAAGTCGCACTGGAGTATAAGTCTCGTCTGTCAAAAAATGCACCATGAAGAGGAAAAAATATAGAAGTCGCACTGGAGTATAATTTGCATTTATTTTTGAAACATACATTTCAAAAGAATTCAAGAAAAAATATTTCGTGACAATCTGGAAAGACTATTCCATCACAAACTGGCCTGAAGAACATAGGTTAAATGTCTAATGTTGTGTGTCTTGTTTTGACTGCACTGAAAACGTACCGAACTGCGATTTTTGTGTCCAGTTACACCCCTATTTTCGCACTGGAGTATAAGTCGCAGGACCTCCCAAACTCGTAAAGAAAAACCATGACTTCTAGTTTCGAAAAATACGGTATATTATGCAACCCATATGAAGACGGGACGCTCACAGAGATCAAGCTGGAAGCACTGTAGCCTTCATGGATGGTGACATTCATTTGAGCATCAAGAATGACACGACCTCCTTTCCAGTACTCTAAAGGTGGTTTAATCGTCCGGCCGCTTCGAGACATATTGACACCAGAGGAGGATGACGTAGGACAGGGAGAGGCTAGAAACACAAAGTTACTTGATTCTAGATGCCATTCATGGAGCTGCACAGGTTAACAATGCCACGTCCCTCGTACTCACGCGTCTTTGAGGGTTTTTGACCGAGCCGTTTCAGATGCAGGTCATTTTCAGGTTTATCGGTCTCGAAGCTTTTCTCGTTGCTCTTCATCTCACTTACCCTGCAGGAGTTACACGTTAAAACAAAGTTAGTTTCTGCAAAGAAATTATCTGAACAATTATGTTACGTATGGCAAAAACATGCAACTGCTGTATTTTCATGAATAAGACTCGTTGTCTTTAAACAGCGATGGCCTGAAATGTGCTGCATTTCCTTACTTTCTCGATTCTGACAGAAACTTGTCATAAAGTATTTTCCAGTTTAGAGGAAAGCCATGAGCAAACTTCTTCAAAAGCCACTTTGGTAAGTCTGCATATATAAAAAAAGAGAGAGAGAGAAACAAACAACATTAAGAATAATTAGTCAATATCATATCACTAGTTTCATACGATTAACCATTTTGAAGGGTTTTTTAAATTTTTTTTTATTTACACTGGTGCACAATGACAGCACATGCACAGTATTGTTTTCAGTCCTGTGTGTCCTCCGTCCACATACAAACAAAATAAGTCAGAGTTTTGATCCAATTTGGACAAAACATGGTGGAATGATTGAGGATCAACCAAGGACAAAGTGACTTGATTTTGAGAAAAGTCAGATCTGTGTCGACCTCACTCTGACCGTCTCTACGTTCAAAATTGAATGAAGAC
>OMMV01179629.1:0-11179 GCA_900302635.1 Chatrabus melanurus
GACCGCGAGTGCATTCGCTATTTAAACAACGCGGGCACTCGGTTGGAAACTAGCAATGGCATGTGCGTTCCGGTGTGCGCCGTTTTGCGATATTGTCCTCATATAGCGCCCTCCGTCTATATGCAGACAGTGGCTGTTGTAGTTGAAGCTGCAACTATGGTTACTATGAAACACTAATATGAAGTCACAGATCGCCTTTCTCAGTCACAGGAATTTTGACCTTGGACGACCTTGAAAGGTCAAACTCAATGTCGTAACTGTTTAACTTAAATGGTTTGGAGCCAATATGGATTAAACATGGTGGAAGATGGTGCAATTTCAATTTGGATTTTCAATTTGATTTATTTTATATAACACCAGTTGCACCAAGGCATGCACCCAGCTCAGTGGGTGCCCACCCACTCTGGCCACCACAACAACAACAACAAAAATGTTGAAATTAAAATAACATAAAATACAACGGACGCAATAAACAGTGAAAATAAAATGCAATACGCAATTCAACTTTAACCGATTCACCTAAGAACATGATACAAGAAAAGAAGAGGAAATGAACAATTATATGTCAATTATAAGAAAGAGAAAACAAATAAGTCTTTAACCTAGATTTAAATGAGTCCACAGAATCAGTTTTATCTCGAGAGGCAACCTGTTCCATAACAAGGGCGCACGGTAAGAAAAGGCTCTGTAACCTGCTGACTTCTTATTTACCCTCGGAACACACAGCAGACCTTGATCCCGAGAACGCACAGCACGGGCCGGTACGTAAGGTTTAAGTACATCAAACAAATAGGGAGGCGCTAGTCCATGAAGAATTTTCGTAGGTTAATAACAGTACCTTAAAGTCAGACCTCGCAGGAACAGGAAGCCAGTGAAGGGAGACCAGGGCCGGAGTAATATGATCAAACCTTCTTCTCTGAGTTAGGAATCTAGCAGCAGGATTCTGGACCATTTGACCCTGATGCTCCTACGTGGCAAGCCAGAAAACAAAACATCAATTCTAGATGAAATAAAGGCGGGAATCAGTGTTTCTGCATCCGTCATCGACAAAACAGATCGAATCTTTGCAATATCACATAGGTGAAAGAAACCAATCTTTGTAATTTCTCTAATGTGTAGCTCAAAGGAGAGTATAGGATCAAAAAAATCACCCCTAAATTTTTTACTTTATTACTCTGTTGAATGACACATGCATCCATCCAGCCTTAATGTTAACTGGTCAAACTGGCTTCCATGCCTCACGGGACCAATAACCATCGATTCTGTCTTCTCTGAATTTAAAAGTAAGAAATTACGAGACATCCAATTCTTCACTGACGCCAAACAATCCTCCAAGATCCCAATTTGAGAAGGATTGTCAGCATTAATCAGCACGTCGAGCTGGGTGTCATCGGCATTGCAATGGTAAGCAATTCCGTAGCTTTGCGATATCTGTCCAAGGGGTGCTATATATATAGAGAGAAAACAACGGCCCCAGTGTTTGATGTCGGTTGGATAAGTAAGACGGTTAACGTCTTACTTATCCAACCGACATCAAGGTTCTCGAAGAATTATTTCAACCCTATCTGGAAAAGATGGTATGATCTGCTTCAGTAACTCGTATAAAACTTTAGCAGGTGGGCAGATTGTTGTTTTTGTTTTTTTTCCATCCTGCTAATTGCTTTGACTTCACATGAACCCTTTTGCACACAGCTTACCGCTTTGGCTACGAATGAGCTCTTGAGCCCCAGCAACTCTCTGCCTCACACACAAAAGCACACACATATGCTCGATTCCCGGGAGATCTCCACCTCCTTCCCTAATTGCTCCGGGGGACTCGGGAGACCTTGGCATTCCACTCGCTCAGCACTTGTTGTATAATCGCTCGCCTGTGTCAGGGCATGACAGGCGTGCCACCACGTATGTACCGACCGCCATCCCACCCACCCCGTGGCAACACGTTAACACTTGTACCGCCCTTAAAAGCACAACACGATGACCCGTAACACAGAGACAGGTATTGACGCAAGCCTCCCTGCAGCCACAGCTCGTTGTTATGTCATTTTCACTCTCAGTATTTATGGATTTGCATACGTGGAAGTTTGTGTTAGCAAATGCACACAGGGGATGACTTGAGCAGGTTGAGAAACCAGTAGTTTTTTTTTAGAGCCTGGTGCTTCCTGTGTTACTGTATGGTTGTGAGACTTGGACCTAAGGTGATGACTTGATGTCTTTGGTACTTGGTCTCTTCGGAGGATCCTTGGGTGCCACTGGAATGACTTTCCGTCAAATGAATAGTTACTTAGGGAGACTCAGCTGAGAAGTATCACTTGCATTTTGTGAGGAAGCGATACTTGTGCATGATCTGGCGCACGAGTGCCTCAATGTTGAGGACCCTGGCGGCTGGAAAAGACCAAGGGGACGCTCATGTTTCACCTGGCTGTGCCAGATAGATGGTTACTTTCTAGAGCATGGTTGCCATCCAGGACCCAGTGCGGTTCCGTAGCGTGGTGGATGCAACAAACTGTGGCACCAGCACATGCTCCCAGACTTGATCTGATCTGATCTTGTACATCTCCAAACTTAAAAGGGCATAGAATGAGGACAAACTGATTCTAATCTGGTGAACCTTGATCCACCAGAACAATCGAATAAGCAACTTTGTGTAGCCTATGTAATAACCAATAGACATGTCTGTCACCTACTGGGTCCACCGCCCACATTCACATGCGCTGACAACTTAAGCTAGAAATGCGCGGGAGAAACATGATGCTCACGACATCGGCAAATACGGGATGAAATATACAACAGAACAGGAAAGTCAAACCTGAATTAAACTATGGGTCGAAGGTGTGAATGGGATCATTCAAAACTTTTCGTGTGTACTGAAAATTACTCGTGTCAACACTCTTCCGAAACTTTTTGAAACCTATAAAACGCCCGTGTTTCGAACATTGTTCCAGCTGCCACCTGCTGGATGGTTCAGGAATGTGCATCCATATCAAATTATGAATTTCAGATTTAAAGGCGACAGTCGGTCCTACAAAAGTGCCTATTTTCAGATCTCTGTAATATATCAAAAAAAAAAAAAATGCTATTTTGCAACCTAAAGTGCAAATGGACTCAAAAGTGCTCTTGAAGTATCTTTACATCTCAAATTAACTGACTTTTTTCCCACTGCTGAATAGCAATAAGTGCCTCTCATAATATCAGGTCACCGCGATACAAAATAAAAGCTATTTGCATGTCTGTCTGCAAAACTATTGCAGCTCAGAAGCTGGATTACCCAACGTCTGTGTTAAATCACTCACCAAGAATTCAACACATTCCAAGGATCCTTTTGCACGTGCACGTGCTTGCTCATCATTCATGCACGTTTGTGGAAAGGTGTAGCTCTGAAACACGCTGCTGCTGCTGCTGAATCAGAGCTTATATTTGATTATGCAGCAGAAACGGCTGAAGGTTTCTTTTCAGCGGCACAGCCGCAGTCTTTGTTTAACTGCATCTGTTTGCTGATGTCACTGAACCTGGACGTCCCCATTCCTGCAGGTGATTAAGTACATCAAACAAAGGCTTCTTTTCAGATAGGAAAAAAACGTATACAGGATATGGCTTAGGAGTGTAGCCAAGCATGAACAGGACCTACACATTTCAACTTCAGCTCCAGGAATATATCATTGATTATCAGTCAAATGATTTTTTAAAATTCTTTTTAAAAAAAGTAGCAATTTCCATATTAATATTTTATTTAGAATTGCACGCCCCATGTACAAAAAAAAATTAGGCATATTACATTGCAGGTTCATGTTCATTTTCATTTTAATATCAAATTATTTGCGATATAAGAATTGATATAGGTCCAAATCGAACGCTTATTCAGAACCCGAATGGTTACCGTGGTATTGGCCAAAGAAAACAAAATTCAAACACTACTCAGATCTCTGTAATGACTTCGGCGAAACAGCAGACTTCAGGCTTAAACTTAAAGAGCACTGAAAAAGCGCATACTTCAAGGTCCAACAATTCTTATGTTTAAATGTTCCTTTTATCTTTCTTTTCATTGTAGAAGGGTTATTCCTTTGATGTATTCTGTAATATTCTTAGATCCTGATTACTAACCTTTGATGTTGCTCATGCACCTTTATTTCTTGTTGCTGACCTGTGATCATGATCTTTGTTCCTGATCCTGATTACTCAACTTTGATCACTGATCTTTGATCCTGACCGTGAATTCTTATCACCAAGCTTTGATCCTGATTGCTCACCTTTGATCCTGATTGCTGAACTTTGATCCTGCTCATTTATCTTTGTCACTGAGTTTTGATCCTGATTGCTGTCTTTTGATCTTGATTGCTGACCTTTGATTCTGACCACTCATCTTTGTCTCCAATCTTTGATACTGATTGTTGACATTTGATCTTGATTGCTGGCTTTTGACCATGATTGCTGACCTTTGATTTTGATCTCTCATCTTTGTCTCTGAGCTTTGATCCTGATTGCTGCCCTTTGATCTTAATCACTCATCTTTTATCTTGACCTTACTTCCTGATTGCTGAACTTTAATCTTTGAAACGCACCAAGGAGATTATGTGTTTGTCACTGTTTGTCTCTCTTTCTTTGATCCGGATCAATTGGTGGATCCTGACATTTGATCCTGATTGAGGAACTAATCAGCAATCCTGATTACAGGTTCTAAGGAACCAGGATCAAAGTTCAGATATCAAAGGCAGGATCAGACTCATCCAATACTGATGGCTAATCCTAGGCCGTACCTATGTCTCTGGCTGATGGCCAACGCTGGATTGTGCTCGTTCTGCTGCTGTCACTATGTTGACAAAGGACACTTGACACAATTTTTTTATACTCATCAAACTCTGTTGGATATTGATGCCTCCTTGGGTGTTTTTTATGGAAGATGATTTGGGAAGAAACCGCCACTATCGTCTGCTGTTGCGCCATATTCCTGCGGGTGTTTGCTACCTGCCCTGAGGATACCAATGCTGGATAAGGCATGTTGTCCTCTGCATTTAACCCATCTTAATTATAGTTAGACGTGATGAGTTCCTGCGACCTATACTGCTACTTCCTGACCCTGACTCCTGTCAGCGTCCCAGTGAAGCTCTCTGTTCATCACAGTGGCAACATTTATGCTAAGCCTCTGGTCAATGACTTTATACATCGGGTTGACTCTTTTAATCTGACCCAGTATGTTACGAGACCTACTCACAAACTGACTAATCTCGTCCCTCCATTTACTGTCTGTTATTTTGTTCTCTACTACCTTTGTAGCTTCTCCTGACACCTGCACTATTGAATCCCCTCCACCTCATTTTGGCACTGAGGAACTATTATACTACCTGCTCAATTATCCCCAACGATGTTGCTCTGATTAAATTAAAAACGCATAAACCGCCATCGCAGCCCTGGCTCAATGACTCCGTCAGGACCCTAAGGAGGGTTTGTAGGAACGTTAACTGCAAATGGAAGAGCAATACACTCCAGGATTCATTTGGAATTCTGAGCGAGTCTGTCATGGTCCCAAGAAGCTGCTAAAGTCTTAAATTCCATTTTAACCATCTTAACTCCCTCATGTGTTCTCATTCAAATCATGACACACCTTCACTTAAATGTGAATAATAGTTCAAATTACTCTTTGGAAAAATGGAACGCATCAAAAGGAATTTATTACCCCCCCCCAATAGAGACGTCACTGTCTTCAACGTTTCCCTTGTCGAACTCTGCTCCCTCAATCTAATTACTTTAGCCATCCTCAGTAAAATCGTTTTTGGTATAACGACCTCTACCTGTTGCTTGGATATCGTTCCCACTCGCCTTTTGAAAAAAAAACCCTGACACAATTAGACCAAGCATTCTTTCCCGTATAAATAGCTCCCTGGTCACAGGCACTGTGACCAGGGAGTGACCACGCAGTGATCCAGCCTTTTCTCAAAAATCCCTCTCTTGATTCCACTTTGCTTCAGACCCAACTCAAAAATCACCATTTTTCACAAAGGTTCTCAAAAAGGTTGTTTTTGATCCTTGATAAATTTCAGTCTGGTTTTTATAGCCGTGCACAGCATGGAATCTGTACTACTAAAAGTTTGCAATGACCTTGTCCTTACACTTAACTCCGGTAGCTGTGCTCTTCTCCTCCTCCTAGGTCTCAGCACTGCCTTTGACACTGTTGAACATGCCATCCTGTTCAATCGATTAAAGCAATCGCGCTTTAATCAACGTAATCAACTTTTTCTTATCCTTGCCTAGTATTTCCTGTGGTGTCCCTCAAGGCTCCATTCTTGATCCCATCTTGTTTTCGCTCTCCATGATCCCATCAAGTGAAATTTTCCACTGTCAACTATGCTACTGTTCGATTAAGAAGAAGGAGAGGAGGTGGGCATGTCTTCAAGTACATGTAGAGGTAGAAGGGTAGAATTATGAAGATAAGTTGGAACATTGAATGTTGGCAGTATGACTGGTAAAGGGAGAGAGCTGGCTGATATGATGGAGAGCAGAAAGGTAGACATACTGTGTGGACAAGAGACCAAGTGGAAAAAGAGTAAGCCCAGGAGTATCAGAGGTGGCTTCAAATTGTTCTATCATGCTGTGGATGGGTGATGGGGTGATCTTGAAGAAAGAGTATATTAAGAGTGTGTTGGAGTGTCTGACAGGGTGGTGAGTCGGAAGTTGGAAATTGAAGTGATGATGATGAATGTCATCAGTGCATATGCCCCACAAGTGGGTTGTGAGATGAAGGAGAAAGAAGATTTCTGAAGTGAATTAGATGAGGTGGTAGAGTGTGTTCCCAAGAAAGAAAGAGTGGTGATTGGTGCTAACGTCAATGGGCATGTTGGTGAAGATAACAGTGGTGATAAGGGGGTGATAGGTAGATATGTATCATGACGAGAAATGTGGAAGTGCAGATGGTGGTGTATTTTGCTAGAAGGATGGAAATAGCTGCGGTGAATACTTGTAAGAAAACGGAGATGCACAGGGCGACGTGTAAGAGTAGAGGAAGGTCCACACAGGTGGACTATATCCTGTGCACCACATCCATCAACCTCCTCTTTGTCCTCCCTCTTCTCCTCCTGCCTGGTTGCTCCATCCTCAGGATCCTTCTCCCTATATACCCTGGGTCCTTCCTCTGCACATGTATAATAGTAAAGGAATATTGGGAATAAATACAAAAAAAAATCAGTTTGGGGGTGTTAAAACTACACTGAGTGCATGTATGTCCCCATTCAAGCCAGTGTGAAATCAGCTCTATTAGAGTGTTAAATCAAGTTAACCAACATTAATAGCTAATTTACACTGTGAGAGTTGATTTAACATTATTTTGAATTACAGAGTTAAATCGAGTTGTTCAACATTAACAGAGTAACTGAGAGCTGATTTAACACTGTTTTAAATGGGACCTAAATGGAACCATATGCGCTCGGTGCAGTGTTAATTTAACACTGCAAGCTTGGACAAGCTTTATCCAGATCCACACCTAAAATGTAATCGTTTTCATCCTTGACCGGACTCAAATGTTTTGCAAAGTTTTGTGAAACTCAGTTTAATTTGGGGTTTTGTTGTTTTAGTCATCCTGCTAATAAACAAAGAAACAAACAGACATGGGGAGAAATAAAGCTTCCTTGGCAGAGATAATTAGATTCTGTTCAAATTGTGATTAATTGCACTCCTTTGTTCCGACATCAGACTTGCGTAAGACTGTTTAAGAGAGCCAGTACTCATTCACAGTTCATTTGTCACGGATCATTAACCAAAGATTTATGTTATCTGTTGAAACTGAAATAATTTAGCTGATGGCTAATTGTGTAACTCAACAATTAGAACTGGAGTTAATCCGCTGGAGAGATGACATCACGGTTTGATATATGGCATCTCATTATGCCTCACAAACAATCCACAGCTTCTAGAGCCATGGTAGCATTTTAATCTCGTATCTGTGTGTGCATATCTCGTATATTTGCAGTGTTGTGTGCAGCATCGATGCATAGACACAGCTTCATGTCCAGTCTGTCTGTTGCTGCCATGGATCACACAAGGTAAACGCTTCTATCAAACCTCCGCAGTCCACTATCAGCCCATTTCCTGGCATAATGCACAACTGAGCTGAACGATGTACTTGTGTGTTTCTTTCATTTGTGTGCATGTTCCTATGTGCGCATATTGCAACAGCTCTATTGTTGAGTGATTTAATTGCACGACTCACATACCAGCCAAACTAATTCAGGTCGGGTCAGTTCTGTGAGCACGGTGCTGCACGTCCCCGGTTCCATCGCACTACGGAACCGTCTTGGGTCCTGGATGGCAACCAGCCAGACAGACTCCAAAGAGACTTGGTACCAAAGACATCCAGTCATCACCTTAGTCTCACAACCATATCGTAACACAGGAAGCCTATGCAGGACAACAAATTTACCATATATTTCCAAATATAAGACAGTGGGGGGTTTTTTATCCCCACCTCTCAAAAGTAACCGTTGATCTGCCACAGCCAGGTGAAACGTAGATGCCTCCTTGGCCTTTTCCAGCCCTTGGGGCTCTCAACAATGAGGTCCCTACATGCTGGATCATGCCTATGCACCACATGGCCAAAACGTCGTAGCTCACATTCCCTCACGATACAAGTGGCACACCTCATCTGAGTCTCCCTCACTCAGTAAGCATTCGTTTGGCTGTCATTCCAGTGGTACCCAAGGGGCCTCCAAAGATACCTGGTACCAAACACATCCAGTTGTCGCCTGAGGTCGCTGGTTGGTATCCAAGTGTCACAACCATACCATCACACAGGAAGCCTTTGCAGGAGACGAAATTACCGTATTGTTCTGAATACATGATGGTGTGGGGGTGTTTTTTCTTGGAAATGCATCTCAATAAACTGGGTTGTCTCATATTCAGGGTCTTGACCTTTTACATGTCAATGCATCTACAATAACAGGTGGTGCGAAATACCTGTGAAACTAGTCTGCCCTCAGAAGAGAAGTAACCCAACCTGATAACTATCTTACAGTGCCATGAAGGAGCGACACCTGAAAAGAGTGTGGCTCGCAAGTTGAGTAAGTTAATCAGCAACTGAGGAGATGTTATGATGCAAACTTTAATCTCTTGATGATAAATGCAGCAGAGTCATCAAACAACTCTCAAGCAGCCAAGAAATAGCGTATGACAGAGTTTACTGTTAGAAGATGCTGATCCCAAAAAGACTATTTTCAAAAATACTAAAAGTCAGACAAGCTTACCGTGGTCCGGAAAGTATCCGCTTCCAAGCGAGGGTGTCATTACATGGTAGAAAAAAGAAATGAGTGACTGCCCATAACCAGAGCCATCAAACAGGTGAAATGTGAAAATTCAGTCTAAGAAACCATGTTTTATTTAAAAGGTTAAATACGACAGCCTACCATGTTTTATTCAGCTTTTTATTGAAATAAAAGCATTTTATTAAAAAAAAATTTAAAAAAAAGATTTGGTCTTCAGAAAATGTTTTTACAAAAATATGTCTTGAAAAAGGGGAGGTTTCCTCTCGTCTGCCATGTGTGCATCTGTGGACGTTAGCCCATCTTTCAGGAAGCGGCTGGTCACATGTTCTTTTTGGTGTCAAGTTGTTTGTGACAGAGAGGTTTCTACTTCCTCTAATAAAACTGTTAGAAACGGACTTAAAAAAAAAAAAAAACATTCCCCCACTACTCAGAGCTCAGTAACCACTGAGCCTAGATAGCAGATGTTGGCTTAAATTACTCAGAAACTCCAAGTTTACATTTGCTCCAGTTAAACATTTTTCATAGAAATTACCAGAAATTCCTATTTTGACCTTTGACTTCTATGACATTACCCCTCGTTGTATTTCAGTAACAAGCCAATAAGTTGTTCCACATACACTTGTAAAGAATCTCAATTGAACACCTATATTTAAAGCTACAGTGTATAGGGTTTAGTATAATCTAGTGGTGAATTTGCAGATTACATTGTGTCGTCGCCAGTCACGATTTAGTTTCACTTCATATTTTTGTGATACGCAAAAATTTCTCTCTATTTCTTCTATTTTCTTTCCTCAGTCCTTTACTTCTCCTCTGTAGTGTTTGTGATGTTTAATGACATGAAGCAGACAATGGCTGTGTCTCATTTGTCCTAATTGTAGCCACATTTCTGTCCCTTAGATCTGGTCACGTCTCCGTCCCTCTGGCGTGAGACACAAGGAAGAGAGGCAAGGAGAGAGGAATTGAGGAAACATTTTTCATGAAATGGGACACCATTCCCGCTCAGATGACAGCAGATGCAGTCTCAGTTTGCAGCGATGGTGGTGCAGTCGTGGACTCCTTCGTTGCCTAGGAGATTATTAGTAGGTGATGCAGTGTCCAAGGAAAACACGGTTACCTCCTGTAGCACTTTGATTTATCCAACTGATGTCCTCCCACATACCACATGACAAAAAAAGAACTATCAATCTACGTGTTTTCCATGAGAATGAATACACGAGGTATATCTTTATGCATAGGGATGTTATATGCACGGCAGCGTATGTATATATACAACATGGTCTGGGGAAGGCTAACAAGGCATGCTCCTGTGCAACATCCACGAAATGTTTTGAATATATGAACATTTTGAGTTATGTGTTGAAAGTGATACTTCAGTTTGACAAAGCATGCTCTTGCCTTTCAACATAAAAGGTCCCCAGTTCAAAGCCAAGCATGCCCCAACCTCATTTACATTTGGATTCAGGACGGGCATTCGGCATCAAACTTGTGCTAGATCAACATGCAGATCCATGCAAAATTCACTGTGGCGACCCTGAGCAACAATAGGAACGAAAGAAAACCACAATCACAAAGCATTTGCTCAACCTCACCCATCTTCCTGAAAACAGGAAATCAGTAGGGTTGTTGGAGTCAGGATACCTAGCATCCACACCAAGTTTGGCAGCAATCAGGTATGTGTATCAGAAGTTATTGCATTCACAAGTAAATTTTATGTCAACTGAAACTGATCTTTGACCTTCTGACCCCACATGCAATAATGTTTTTGACACTGGTGTACCTGACAAACATAGCAAGTTTGGTAACAATCAGGTATGTAGAGAAGAAATTATTGCGCTCAGTAGCAAATTTTAGGTCATAAAAAAGGTTCCATTGACCCTGACCTTTGACCTTCTGACCTCACACTCAATAATGTTCTTGACATCGTTGTATCTGACAAA
>OMMV01179634.1:0-10725 GCA_900302635.1 Chatrabus melanurus
AGCCAATATTAATGGGTCAGAGTGAAGGAAGACAGGGAACGAGTTTTAAAATATTTTCAAAAAGTGTTGAGTGATATTATATTTATAAACGCTACCACCTCATTGGGTTTGAGGGTGGCCTTCAAGTAGTCAGTATTAAGTGCTCTTCAGATGTGGATTCATAAGAAATCTGATATTTCGGCATAATTTGACAAACTTCTGAATGTTATTTTCCAAAGACAGTCCTACACCTTTTCACCTTGAATCCTGTTTTAATTATCACAGACAAACATTATGAGATCATGCTACAAAAGTGTAAGAACACAAATAGTAACTCTAGTTGATGAATAGGGTGCAACTATTGAAGGGCAGGTTAACCAACCCAAGCAGACTGTCTTGGATAATTTGTGGTCATGTACAGCACCAACATACAGTATGTACTGAGGAATACTTCCAACGCAACAAAAAAAATGTGTCAATATGTTGGGTAAGATGTGCAATATATTGATTTTGAATAGAGATGACTTCAATATTCTTACCTTAATTTAAACCTTCTCCCACCTTGGGTTTTCCGCCCTTGGACAGGTGTTGTGCGGCTGTGCTCCACTGTCGCCACTCAGAAAAAGTTTCAGTCGTCAAAAATGTGACCAGTAATTGCTA
The DNA here is from genome assembly GCA_900302635.1 of Chatrabus melanurus. NCBI lineage: Eukaryota > Metazoa > Chordata > Actinopteri > Batrachoidiformes > Batrachoididae > Chatrabus > Chatrabus melanurus. Next base: position 640 of record OMMV01179634.1, read on the forward strand.
AAAAAAAGTGTTTCCATTGCAGTTTTGCAAAATATGGCTTTTTCAAATAGCCTGAAAAACCACCTCATGCGAGTGTAAAAACCTTCTCTTTTTTTTTGCAATATTTGAGAGTTTTTTCAATTTGGTATTTCAAATTGCGCAATTTGAAGGGTATGGAAACCTGCCTAATGACTATGTCTTGAACATCCTTCAATCATTAAGAAATACAAACAGTATGGTACTGTACAGTAAACCAATCTGGAGTAGGCAGTTCTCAAAATCTGAGTGGCCATGTAAGAAGGACACTAGTGAAAGAAGTTACTCAGACAACTCTGAAGGAGTTATAGGCTTCTCTGGATGTGATTGGAGACACTGGGAATGGTCCATTTTTTGGTTGCATCACCAGTCACATCTTCATGGTACAGTGGAGCAGAGAAGGATTTTAAAACAAAAAACCAGCTCAAGTCTCCCTTGGATCTTCTGGCAAATTGTATCTGAAATTTCTCATTTTTTTTAGTAAATCCTTCTCTATACTATATATAGCTGTGACATAGTATTAGCTTTAGCATTACATTTCAAAAGATAGTGCTTTGAGTATATATACAGAAGCTTGAGTGATTGAAATATCACGTGTAGACTTTCATAATCACATTTTCAATCACAACACAAATGTCAGATTTCATTTGAGGTAACCTAATTCCACACAGAATTTGTTGATACGAGTGGTGGTATTGGACTTTTGGTTGAAAGCTGCTTGCTTTTATTTTTCTTTATTGTATAGGACTTTGAACAAGGGTCTTCATTAGTCTGTTTTACACTGCTGTGCAACAACCGCTGTCATCAGTTTTCTGCTAGCTTTGATTCACTCGTCTCAGTGAAAGGCACATTTGCTTTTTGTTGTTGAGAAAGAAGTGATGGCAGAAATTAATCTAATTTAAATCTGCAAAAGAAGTTCTGACAATCAATCTGGGTGCATGGTGTGCAGAAGAAAGGAGAAGGGTTAAAAGTCTACCAGTCATAAATGCTTGACTTCTATGATGGATGGTTCCAGTAGTACTAGTAGACAGTGCCCGTGAGTATGTACCATGCATGAGTGGTATTTATAGTTGAGAAAGAATAAAGTGATGAGGATTATACTGCAAAGGATATTGCCAGAGACCAAAGTGATGTACCCTTGAATTTTTAGGAACTATCTCCCCAAAAACTTCCAATTTAACCTTAGCCTATTCCTACCTATAGGCGGAATATTGTGGTCAGTGACTATATGTCATTGGGTATCCTGACAATTATCACAATCACAATTATCTTGTCAGAATCTCCTGGCACACTATGTTACGTATCCACTTTTACAGTAAAATAATATTCAAATATATGTGCATGCATGCTAGCATATAGCACAGTGGAGCGGACACTCTCCAGAGTAGATTGAAACGAAAACGCTGAAGTCATTTCTGTGTGTGAACAGCGAATCCTTGTCTTTTGGGAAATGGTGCAGAAACGCTCTACTCAATCCTTTTTTTATATCCATGTAAATAGAAACTACAGTTTATTCAATGTTAAATATACAGAATATAACATGCATTCTCTATGTGAACAAAGTTGAACAAGTACTCTGTCTCCCAATGCATGTGTCTATCTTTCTGAGCATGCAGTGCTGTTGTGCTTTGCCACGTTCACCAGCCTACAGAACCACCCCGGGTCCCAATTGGTATCATCCAGGCGGACCAGCAGTCCATCCCTAACTCCTATAAGTAGCCGTGCATCTGCTGTAGCTAGATGATGCTGTACATGGTCATCCCTTGGCCTCATTCAGTCACTGGGATGATGCATTTGTGTGCTAAATCATGATCAGGAAAATGCACCAATCGTGCCATAATTGGCATTCTCTCACAATGCAAGCAGTAAGCCTCATCTGGGTCTCACATGTTACAATGTAATTTACAAACACATCTCCAAAGGTAGTGGAAAAATCTGATCCAGCAAGGTCCAAAGGAGACCAGAAAAGTAGCGTACTTTCTTTTATTCTAAACCTGCAGAAGCCTAAATGCAAACACAGCCTAAAATGATTAAGAATTCCACATGAAGAAAATGAGAAAGCAGAATTAAATAAGTAAATACAATAAATGGACAAAAGATGAGTACAGCCAGGACTGAGCACAACAATAGGGAAGATGGAAAGTGTAAAGGACATAATTAGTAACATATGTATACAGTAACATCTTCCTCAGTCATTCCTCTTAGGCTGCCAGAGGCTGCTCATAAAAATGATGCCTTGCACTGTTTCCTATATTAGAGTGGGAAGAAGGAAAGAAAGTGTGAAAATGAGTCTGTCCCACTGAACACTGGGCGAGAGGCCGAACAAGTCATCAATGTATTGTTGGGCACATTCATAACCTATTTATGTAATCTCTTTTTTCCTCTTGTGTGACAACGTATGTTTGTATTTAAGTTGTTTTATTAACCTGCACGCTGCCGCGTGAGCAGCTTATTGCAATTGCTCGTGTGTGTGTGTAGATGTGTGTGTGTAGATGTGTGTGTGTGTGTGAAAAAAATAAAAAAGCTGGATCGATTTTCACCAAACTTGGTGGGAATATTACTTGTGTTAGTGTCTCCAGATGATTAACTTTTGGAACAGATTGGTTCCAAAAGTTAAGGTAAAGGTCAAGGTCAAGCAAAACCCAGCTCAAATAAACATGTTTACCATAATATCTCCACTACCAATTTGGCTAGAAATTTGATCAAAAGCTCATATTGATCAGTAAAATATTTGTGATCGATTGGCATGTTTCTTTATGACGAAATCATAACATGAAGTCATATATAGTAAAAAACAACAACAAAAAAACACCTTACTCGACTATATGTGGTCCCTCCAAGCTCACTGAATGTATTGATGACAATAAGTTTTCATAATTCATAATAAAAACGTATAACTCAGTGTGCAGAGCGTGCAGCGTATGCATCAGCCCTTTAATGCCTTTCATTTTGTACTTGTTAATAATTCTTTCTGTTTCCAGAACACCAATCAGATTGGATCAATTCTTGTTGGCCTTCAGTCCACAGTTGAAGTCACCACCTGCTACTACTGATACAAGGGCTAAGGAGGAGATGACAACTATCCTAACAGGTAATATACACGCAAGCTCATGCACACATCTGTATATCTCTTGATATACAAGGTATGTTTTTTTTTCTACAGCCAGGCTGTATGCACAACTTTGGTGATACACATAACCAAGCAGGTTGTCAAAACAAACTGCTAAAGACAGTACACTTTGACAGCTGACTGCCACTCATTGATACATACATCTATATGAACATGCAATAACAACAGTGAAAAAAATGTATCACCTTCTCAGTGGGGTCAGACGTATCAGTTCCTGCCGATCCGCCCGTTGGTGATGTGATATGTAATCACTGGCTGTGACTGTGCAGGCAGAGGGCTGTTAGAGGTGGCTCATGCCTCACAGGTTGCCTGGGTACAGAATAGTGCAGCGAGAGGTGGGGAGGGGGTCGATATGTTGTCTGACAGCCTGGAGCGCATCAGTCAGGGGAGTGTCCTGCGTGTCTGGCCCTGAGCTGAGTCTGTCAGGAAACGGCGTGACTGTGGTTATTTCTCCCGTTCGAAACCTGTCGACCCAGGGGCTGGCAACTGTCTCTCATGGCATCAATCAACATTCCCTCTAATCATGACCTTGTTACAATTTGCAACTTCTTGCCTCTCCCATCTCCATAGCTGTCTATCTCAAATAGCTGTTTGGTTTGAAAATTTCAAGCTTGTAGAGGCTCCCTGTGCTCCTTAAAGTAATATTTAATATGGTTGACAGAGCAACCATACAAATTTCAGACACTAAACTGGAGTTCTTTAATGTTTCTTAGCTCATGGGTGACTATGGTTCAGTTGGTACACTCACTGGCCACTTCATTAGGTACACTTTGCTAATACCGTGTTGAACCCTCATATTTTATCTTCAGAACTGCTTTAACTGTCATACTTCTTCATGGCATAGATTCACCAATGTGTTGGAAACATTTCATACAGATTTTGGGCCATATTGACACAAGAGTATCACATAGTTGCCACACCATTACACCACCTCCACCAGCCTAAGTTGCTTATATATGATAGGATGGATCCATACTTTGATTTTGTTCATACCAAATTCTGACCCTAATGGCCCATTCACACTTTGATCTGAAGTGGCTGATGCTGGCCGACATAGCAGATTCTCCAAAATCTCTGTGAAACGCTGGAGAAGGCTTGCTCCAGGGGTCCAAATTTCCTGTCTTTAACACAGGGCGACGTCGCACCATTGGAGCCCGATGCCTGGCGACGGTCCACCAGCCCACCATGATGCAGTTCAACTTTCGCACAGCCCGGCGGAGCCAATCACCGACCCAACGCCCAAGACGGCACGTGACGCAGCCCACACAAACTCAACGCAACTCTGTGACCTCGTCACGCGGCACTTCAAGGACCTCAAGCTCACACTCCTGTTGCAGCCTCTCCGGGCCGTCCACCCTCTCTGGGCCACGTGACCTCTGATGTTGGCCAGCGGAGGCCGGCGGAGGTGAACGGGGCAGTATCGGAGCACTAGCTGAGGTGACGCAGTGGCAGCGGAGCCCAACTCCCGCAGGCATTCCACCATGAACGTCGAAGATTTCAAGCATGTTGAAAATTTTTCCGGGACCATGGCGAACACCAGCCCCGACCTACGTCGACCCAGCCCCCGCGGAGTCTGGCGGATCCCGGCGCTGGTCAACGTCAATCAACTTTTCACTCTCCGTTGACAAACTCTGGGCCAATCGTCAGAGTGAGAATGGGCCATAACATCTTAATGTTGCAGCAGAAATCAAGACTTATAAGACCTGGCAAGCTTTTTCCAGTCTTCCATTGGCACTGTAACTTCATGTTCCTGTTCTTAGCTGACAGGGGCAGCACTCAGTGTGGTCTTCTGCTGCTGTAACCCTTCTGCTTCAAGATTTGACATGTTGTGAATTCTAGGATGCTCTTCTGCATACCTTGGTTGGTTGTAATGAGTGGATATTGACTTACTGTTGCCCTTCTATTAGATAGAACTAGTCTGGCCATTCTTTTTTGACCCCTGCCATGAACAAGGCATTTTCACCCACAGAAAACTGCTCACTGGATGTTTCTTCTTTTGTACCATTGTCTGTAAACCCTAGAGATGCTTTGGCAATTTCTGAAATCCTGAAACCAACCCGTCTGGCACCAACAACCATGTCACTTTGAATATCACTGAAATCACTTTTCTTCCTCATTGTGATCCATTCTGATGTTTGGTGTCTTGGATCTTCAGCAGATCATCTTGACCATGTCTAAATGCATTGCGTTTCTGCCATGCAGTTGCAAGATATTTGCTTTAATGCACAGTTGAACAGGTGTATCAGATGTAGTGGCCCAGTGAGTGTAGTGCAGGTGTCAAACCCAAGGGTTGGTAGGTTTGATTCCATGTTGTCAAAGTGTCCTTGAGGAAGACACATTGCCCCCACACATGAACCACACAAACATAGGAGTAAGATACAGGGAAAGAAGAAGAAATTGAGATATTACTTAGCTTTTAGAGTATCTGTAATTTAACACATGTAGATACTACTTTATAATGCTGGTAGAGGATAAAAACTGTGGGCCATAGCTTCATCTTTGTGAGACTAAAGGCTTGATAACATTCAAACTGGATCATACATTGCAAGTAATTAAAACAGTTGAATAAAATATTTGCTCTTATAGGCCTTCAGACTCAGATTTGATCACAATATCCAATTATATCTTGGGTCCACATCTGCACAACTCTTACAATATTTTTTGTTTGCATGTAAGTTTGATACTTGTGCAATTAGTGAGTTTCTTTTATTTTTGTAACTCAAAATATTCATCGTCAACATGGTTATTGTACTTTAGTTCTTAAGGATATGTATCCTTGTCTCTAAATAACAATTACTGATAATTTTCATGTTTTTCTCAATTCTAAATTAGCTGTTTAATAATTTATATTCCATTGTTTGAGTGACATGTAGATGCAAAGGAAAGACAATAGTCTCTGAAATGTGGAGTTTTGCAGCAGCTGATAAACTATTCCGTCCACCTGCTTCAAACTTTTCAAACACATGACAAGTCTTCTCTTCTGTCTTTGAATATGAAAGTGGGCAACGTGTGTTTATGAATAATGAAAGCTGTTTTTCTGTGTCATGTGGGGAGCACTCCCTTGTTTTAAATTCTCAATTTCCTGAGCTGTCAGACCCATGTGGCGATATGCTGGAAGGACTGTTAGAGAAAAGCAGAAAGGTGGAGGTGGTACAAACAGGTACAGTAAGTTATAGTTGTTGAGCCATAATAGAAACGGAAAAATTGTAATGGTAGAAAATTTTAAATTCTATGAGGGGGGGGATGCAAAGGAGGGACAAAGTCTCTGTCAAGTCATGTTCAAGTTTTGGAACTGCAAGTCCCAAATCAGCTTGCCTGTCATGAATTGGGATTGTACTTGTGACTTGCACTGCCAAGACTTGAAAGTCCTACTTTTTGGTGTAATGGCACTAAGTAAATGCATCAGTATTAAGTTGTAGGCAACATTTTATATTGGTAAATATATTCATATTATTCATGTTCCATTATCCAGTCTACCATAGACTTAAACAGCAAAAAGCGCTGGTGCATGCCCCAAATGGCCTTGCACCCTCTGTGCAATTCTGTTTTGTGTGCAGACTTGAGAAAGTTCTAAATGCCCGCACCTTGAAGCTCCGGAGGAAACCCAGCGCATAAACAAATGACAAATGGTGGTCATTTATCATGAAGCATGAATACATTGATCAAATTGAGCCAACTTTTCTGACATAGAAGTTCTACATCATCAAATCAAATCTTTTGTAAGCAACAAAGTCATTCACAGCAAAAGTACAATAAACAACTGACTCTGGCTTCAAGAATTCCTGGAGGTCAAGAGTCAAGGTGAAAGTGAAACACCATCATTTATGGAGTACTAACTTACAATAGTGGCAGAGACTGATCCAATCCAGTGGACACAACAGCTTTTTGTCAGATTCTCTCTCTCTCTCTCTCTCTCTTCAGTTTTATTAAAGAATCCTGAGGAAAGCTCAGTGGCCTTGTATCAAAGTTACAGTCCTCACTTATGTTTTTGAAAACATTCAATCATTCATTCATTTTCTGAACCCACTTTGTCCTGTTAAGAGGCACGGGGGCCTGGAGCCCATCCCAGCGGTCATTGGGCGAGAGGTGGGGAACACCCTGGACAGGCCGCCAGTCTATCGCAGCACTGACACACACATATAGTCAGACAAACGCATTGTTTTGAAAACAAGGTATTTCAAATTCATTTGCTGCATGATTATTAGAAAATACATGCAAACAGCGTTCCCCCTAGGATTTTGTTATTGACCTGGTGGTCAGGCCCACGAAGACCAGTCTGCTGCTAAGACCCTGTGCATAGTTTTACTTGTGTGACTTCACATGCAAATTCACAAAAACCCATTTTTTCCTTGAGCTGTTTGCAGCAGACAAACTTAATTCACAATCTTGAGGGATCATGAGGGGTACAGAATTAAGATTACATTTGATTACTCATTTTATGATGTCTGGGCATGTACATACTTAATTACCTGCTCCCTCGTTGACACTGTTGCTCATGTTAGGGACACTCGAGTACCATTATTTACAATTCATACAAATATGGAGTTTGAGAATCTTAGGAAACTCTGAGCATTCAGCATTTTCACACAATGCTGATGATTTGAACAGTACATTCTCAAAGTGTGGATTTGTAGTCCAAAAGGAACTATGTCCTGAAAACAATACTTATATTTAAACAATCAAACTATAGTTAATTTTAGGCAATGAAAATGGCTTTGTTATTGTTGAGATTGAGGTATTGTTGATGCAATCCCACCCCAAATTTGAATCCATTATTCCTACTCCATACCACTGTCCTCATACAGATCTTGCACCACCCTGACATACTACTCTGCTACCCACAACTCTTCTCTTGGCACCCGATCATAAAGTTTCTCTAAATTCACAAACACCCAATGCAACTCATTCTGGCCTTCTCTGTACTTCTCCATGAGCATTCTCAAAGTAAACATTGCATCTGTAGTGCTCTTTCTTGGCATGAAACCATATTGCTGCTTGAAGATCTTCACCTCTTTTCTCAGCCTAGCTTCCGCTACTCTTTCCCATAACTTCATGCTGTGGCTGATCAACTTTATGCCTCTGTAGTTATTACAGCTCTGCACATCACCCTCATCCTTAAAAAATGGTACCGGTACACTTCTCCATCACTTCTCAGGCATTCTCACACATCACAAGATTTTATTGAACAATCTAGTTAAAACCTCCACTGCCATCGATCCTAAACATGTCCATGCCTCCACTGGTATGTCACCTAGACCAGCTGTCTTTCTACAATTCTTCTTCTTCATAGCAGTCCTCACTTCATCCTTACTCATCCGTTGCAATTCCTGATTCACTCTGTGCAGATCATAAATCCTTCTCTAATTTTCCTTGTTCGTTAGCTCTTCAATGTACTCCCTCCACTTTCTCCACATACTCTCTTCACTTGTCAGTGCATTTCCATCTGCATCCTCTATCACCCTTAACTGATGCACATGCTTTCTGACATGGTCCCTCTGTCTGGCCAGTTGGTACAGGTCTTTATTTTTCTCCTTCCTTAGTGTTCAACCACACGTATAGCTCACTGTCTTTTTGTTAGATTTTGCCACCACTGAAGCCTACTATGCTTCAGTTCTGAGGTCTGACGGGATCAGGTGAACACATAGTGGCACAGCTGCACCTGCAAGTCCGTGTTATCATCAGTGCAAAAGTAAATACATAGAAACTGTGGTATTTATGAGAGTTACAAACTGTGGATATACAGCAGGAAGGGGAGAGGGAAGATGAAAGACACAATGTGTGGATCAACCCTGAAATAATATGCCCACAGAGGTATGCAATACAGCAGGGTTTCTCAATCCTGGTCCTCGGGACCCAAAGTACTGCACATTTTCCGTTTGTCCATGAACTAATCAGAGCAGATCAGCTCAGTCAGGGGACAAATGGGGAAAAATGTGCAGTATTTTTGGTCCTGAGGACCAGGATTGGGAAACACTGCAGTACCGTATCATACTGTTTATAATTTTTGGATAAGGTCATCATTCCGTCAAACACTCATGCGAGCCCATGCCTGAGATGATTAATGCACCTGCATTGTGCCTCAAAATTGATGTAACCATGACGTAAAAATGAACAAGTCTTGAAGGAAGTGTTTATTTTAAACACAGGTGCTTTTTTTTATTTCCAACACAGAGCAAAAGAGAAATTGTAGAGCTGCACTTCAGGCTTCATAGCCTGTTTGTCATATTCACAAGTATGAATGTGCTGCTTTGTCTTCTCCTTTTTCTTGCAGATAGATGAAGACATGAATGGAGTTTTTGACCCTGAACAGGGGATGGAAAACATCAGAAAGGAAGCTTTAATCAAAAAGAAATCCACCATAGCCTCACAAATGCCTACCAAATACTCATGCATTGTGTATTTGTAACACACATTGTATAGTAGCTTGCCTTGTATGAGTTTAATGAACTGTGAACATCTTAAAGGAAGAGTGTAACAAAGATGTGAAGTTTCACCAACAGAATAAATTAATTACAATAATTCTGAATTTATCTTGTGCTTTTATCCAAAGCACTTTACAATGATGCCTCACATTCACACACACACACACACACACTCCCATCGATGTCAGCGTACTGCCATGCAAAACACTCAGCTGCACACTGGGAGCAACTCAGGGATTAATTACATTGGAAGTTTTGGGAATTATTTACCAAACAAGGTTAATACTATCTCCATTTGTCATCAACTCCATATACAGGAATCTTCCAGCTTGAAGATTGAACTATCATACTATATTTGTTTGCTTGTTCCACTACTCCTCCGAGGTGCTTTAGCCAATTTCCACTGAACTTGATAGATGGATGATAGTCAACCCCAGAATTGTCCGTAAAGGGTTTGTTTTGGTAAAGGTCAAGGTCATTGGAGTCTGTGATAAAAAATATGATTTTCACTCTGATATC
>OMMV01179644.1:6832-23411 GCA_900302635.1 Chatrabus melanurus
GACTTGTTTCACACCTGGGATGATCACTCCCCACACACAAACACACATTTACAAGACTTATTCATACTTTTGCACAGTCAGCCTTGTATTCCCATCCATGCATGCTCTCTGTAGTCGCTTAGTCAGGCTGCAGGGCTGATAAAGTGAAAAGGGCCTGTTATTACTGGTGTGATGACAGCCGCTGTGGGCGAACATTGCGTGTTGGCATACCTCTGCCATTGCGTAAATAGAGCTATCTTCTATCATACACTATTAAACCTTTTGTTTTCCATCAATATCAGCGTTTTTCTGTCTGCGCAACTTGTTAGCTGTAGAATATTTGTACCCGATGCCCGTCAGAATTGTGTGAGGATGCATGTTGACCGCTGTAGCTCTAGATTCCTATTTATACCCTTTTTTATGCTCACATTCCCTCTGCACATTATAAACTGTTATTGACAGAAGAGCTGTGGATTTAAATATTAAATTCACAGGCTGCACGAGAAAATTGTCCATTACCCAACTTCGGTCAACTTGACATGGAATTCCGAGGATTAAACGAATGTTGAAGGGTAACGGCCAATTTTCATATGTCATCGCCAACCTCGCAGGGCGATTTGCATATGAAGGAGATGTCAATTCATCTAATGTGCTGCTATTTGAAGGCTTTTCACTCTTTTGTCTCTGTCTTTCGCCTATGCCACTGCGTCCACAGCGGGAGTTCACTGTAGGAATCCACAGTGGCATGTGTACATTCCCAGAGAATCTTCTCCGTTGCTGGAAATCCAACCGGACTTGTTGTGGAAAGATTTGAATAGATGTTGAGAAATGTTTGACGCGCACATTTCGATTCTCATGCAGTAAACAAGCTGAATATCGGTAAACTCAACACGGTATGTGCACACTTAATTATTTTGACTTTTAAAATAATGCTAAAGGTCAATTCCATGAGACTGTCACGTCCATTACCACTTTCAATGGTCCTGCTTTGATCTAGCCATCCCAGAGACTTCTTATTCTCAATCGGATGAAGAAATAATGGACAAACCTTAAGTCTCTAAGATGGCGAGATCACAGCAGGACGCTTGAGGATGGCAGCACAGTGGGCAAGCGGTTAGTGCGCTTGCTTCCAAAACAGAAGGTTTCCAGTTCAAAACCACCCCTGCCCATTGTCCATGTAATGTGGAGTTGCATCAGGAAGGGCATCCGGCGTAAAACTTGTCAAATCAATATGCAGAGCCATATTGGATCTGCTGTGGCGACCCTGAATGAAAAGGGAGAAGCCGAAAGAACTTACTAAAATGAAAGTGGATCAGTCTTTTCCACAGTATTTTTTTTGTTGTTGTTGTTGTTTTAATAGCATCTATAAAACCTTCTTCTTCTTGCTTCCTGCTTCTTCTTCTCACTTCTCCAGTTAGGGGTCATCTCCATCTCGCCCCGTCCCCTGCCTCTTCTTCTGTCACTCCAGCCACCTACCTGTTCTGCCTCACCACATCCATAAACGTCCTGTTTGGCCTTTTTCTTCTCCTCCTGCCTGGACCCTCCATCCTCAGCATCCTTCTCTTGATATACCCCGCATCCCTCCTCTGCACATGCCCAAACATCTCACTCTTGCCTCTTACACTTTGTCTCCAAACTGTCCAACCTATAAGGCGCAGTCACACCTAGGCGTTTGGACCAATGTATATCAACGTATTTGCATTCGTTGGTGATCGCTAGCCTCCGGTAGCCTGTGCCAACGTACCTGTGGGTTCATTGGAGACCGGTAGAGAAAGTTAATCTCTGCTATGACCAAGGTAGCCTTCGTTAGCCTTCATTAGCATCCGGTAGCCGAAGTTACTGGTGCGATCGTCTATGCCGGGCGCTGCTTCTCCCTGCCTGCTCAGAATCACTGGACAGCGGTGTGTCGAACCCCTCTCCCGCACGTTGCCACGTTGGCAAAGGTCCCGCTTGTTCTAAGGGAGTGCTGGCTAACGGCCGCCTCTGCAGGCCTTCTCTAGTATCACGGTGTGGAATGCCGTGCTGCATTTGATGTTCGCTACCAAACTCCGGGAACGTGATTTTTGCTGACGTTTGGCCACCTTTCTCTCCGTTTCACCGCGTTCACCAAAATGCTGAGGTAAACGTCACAGTGTGACTGCGCCAATACCAGTTATAAAACCAGCCTGGGCTAAATGTAGGTGAGAATTGTGCAAATGCAGCGGTGCTGTGGCAACATGGTGGGCGGGGCATTTTTCAAGCCAATGGCCAAGGGCTGTTACGAACTACAGTTCGTGATGGTTCGGCTTAGGGATCTTGACAATTTGTGAATGTGGAAACCCCACTTTAAGAGCTGATGTGAAGACAATCGTGCAGATGAATCAGTGATGTGAGGAAGGGAGGGGCTAAAGAGAGGAAGGAAAGAGAGAGAGGAAAGATGTGGGAGGCATCGTCTTTTTACACCCGCATTCCCCTTTTCTCTGACTTCAAAGAATCCCCTGGTGAGGAGGAATTATTCTCCTCCAGTCAACCGTACGGCTTTGTTACGCCGCTGTTTTCTCCCCGCGAGTCCTTTGGTGCTGCAGCCTCCGTCACGGCCACGTTTACTGTTCCGTCAGGAGAGAGTAGTGCTGTAAATGTTATGGGCTCCATACAAAAGCTTTTAGTGGTCTCATTATGGCTGATGCACTGCTGTTCTACATGCTGTGCTGGCTCCTGTTGTTAAATAGTTAGGAAGTCGTTTTTATTCATAGTTAGGTGCTAAAAATATCAAAAACATGGTCAATGTGCAGATATTTGTGGAAGACTGAAATGACAGGGGCCCAAACCAGTATGACCCAGTAAGAGCCCTTACATCCCATGTGGAAAACAAACAGTAGCATTGGCCAGTTAACGCTCCAGCCTTAGTTCCACCAAATCAAAAAAAAAAGAAAGAACCTATAGCAATACGGTGGTAGTTTAATCAGTGGTGACACAGGATCAGGGGATGATAGAAATGTGATGTCGGATTGTGGACACTAGCTCCAGGTGGGCTTTGAGTCGAAACAGCGCGCTAAGACTTCTGCATTAACACATTTCACTGTGACTAATGGGCTGTCGTTCTGTATGTAGGTTTCACGAGTCGATGAGAGCGGAAATTAACAGAAAAATCACAGACTGTAGCTGTCAACAATAAAGTCCAAATAATTCGTTGGTTTATCTTCCATGCTGCGTAATTTAATCCCATAATGGGTAAAAATAAGGATTTTTTTCCCTCGATTTGTTTAAAGCAAAAAAAGAGAACAATCCACTCAGTGAAAGGTGCAGTCTCACCAAGACATTTGGGCCAACGTAGACGAATGTATTTGCAAACGTCGGTGTCCGCTGGCCTCCGCCAGTCTACACTGATGAACGTCAACCACATCCAAAATTTTCAACATGTTTAAAATTTCTCGCCATTTACCGGCGTACCTCTGGCTACTTTGGAGACTGTTAGAGAAAGTAAATTTCCGCTACGACTAAATTCCCTACGCAAGCCTCCGCTAGCACCTCGTTGTGGAGCGACGTGCTGCGTTAGAGGCTCGCTATCAAACTCTGGTAACGTGATTTTTGCTGACCTTTGGCCAATTTTCTCGACTTTGACCTGCGTTCACCAAACGCTGGGGTAAACGTCATAGTGAGATTGTGCGTTAAGCAAAAGCGGACTTTAACACTGGCCCGATGGCCTGACTGGATCTTTTTGGACCAGCTCCAGCCACCAAACTTCATATTTCAGTGTCTCGGTGGAATAACAGACAAATCAAGTGCTTAAGTTTTACAATGGTCCCTAATTTTTATGTCAAACAACATTCAAAATTGCTACTGGCCCATTTCCAAGGGAAAGTGCTTTATCTTCCGTTGGACAAGTAGACACTCCTTGTTTGTGGACTCAAGTGCATAATTGTCCGAAAATGTCTGGTCCTGGTGGAGTCTGGCTGCTTTGAAACCAGTTTAAGCTCCAACCAGCCTTTGTAGGAAAACCAACAGGGTCAACAGCAGCAAAGGAGCCAGTCACTTCCAAAGTTGAAAGCATTTTTTTTAGTTTTGAAATTTTGCAGCGCATTTAACGTATGAAGGCTGTCAGGGTTTTTGGCACCGTTTAGTTTGATTGCATGAACAGACATGCTTGCTGTTTCACAGCATTTAACACGAAGCTTCAAGGATTTCCCCCACCTTCTCCAGCCGGTGAAATCTGAAGGGGGGGCCAGTGAATCTGAAAAGTTCCTGGCCGCTGAGCCAGTGGGCAAAACCCCTCAATGTGTGCCCTTATTTAACACGAGTCAGGAGGCGTCGCGTAAAAAAACATCAGCAGGCGCAGACTAATTGCAGGTGAGGGTGCACTGGGGGCGGTGAACGAGATGGAAGACGTCTTGCTGGATTGTGACTGGAAATGGGTGAAGTGCTACAGCAGTGCTTTAGAGTCATAAAACCTTCATGTTGTCTGTGAAAGCATAAGTTTTGGTTTTCTTTTCAACAACCGGTTTTAATGATGAACACGAATGATTCACTACGTGACTGAAAACACTCAGAAATGGCCCCCTGACTGATCGGACATTTGTCTTCACTTCCTTTTCGAGCCAGTGCCTTATAGAAAACATCGTACGGAAGGTAGTTAAAACGCGCGAGTGTGCAAGGCTGCTTCCCTCGGCATGTTCTACGCCACCTTAATTATTAGCTTTCATTATTGCTCTGACAGCTTGAAATAATGCCGTTAATCCATTAAGAATTTATAGCGTTTCTCTGCACTTCCTGAAGATGACAGCAGGTCTGGAATTAAGCCTCTAGGCCTTGAAAACTCCACGGAGGGAGTTTCGCCGCGGCTAATTAGCAACAGAAAACTACTTCCAACCTGCTTTTTAAAAGTCATTCTATGCCTTGGTGTTTTATTCACTTTTTTTCCTTATCTCGGTGGGTTGACAGCACAAATAAAGTGAGTAATGGCGGGTTTTCTTTTTATCCAGAAGCTCGCCTCGTAACCAGCCGAGATCAACATAAAAGAAGTGATATACGATCTGATTTCCTTTTAGTGCGCCATAAATAATGAAAACTAAAGGGGATAAGTAGGACTAAAGAAAATTACATGTAGAAAACATCTGTCAGTGCATATTTTAAAATATTCTTGAACCAGTTTCACACTAAAATAAAACTTAGTGTAATTTCAGCTTCTGTGATGTGAGGTATTGAGAAGGACGATTTCAGATTGAGTAATTTGACTTGGTTATCGTGGCGTGACTTAGTGAGTCTCTGCAGAAAAACGACCTCCATAGTTGATCTATGTTCCTCAAAATTTACTACAACTATAGCACTTTAGGGTATTAAAATAATTTTTGTCAAATGACCAGAAAACACAGTTCTTTGACTTGTGACATCACTTTGCGAGCTACTATAACTGACAAACAGTGAACCGGTAGAGTTTGAAATGATGGGTGAGGAAAGTCAGACCTGAAAATCTAATTTAATTGGATGTACCAAATTGAAGACTGAGTTATCATAAATATTTTAAAGTTTCAGGAAGAGTTCGGGGTTTTACCATATGAAAAATATGATTAGTTTTTAAACTATACACGTAGATAGAAGTTTGTTTCAAGCATGTGCAAGGCCCCAAGAAAATGCATGGAAAAATCTGTTGCTTGCCATGCCCCTTCTTCCGTCGGAGAGGGGACAGCCTTATATAGCTTTCCCACAGACAGAGTGGTCATGTTGCACAGAGTACAGGCTGGCTCAGTGGGCGTGTCTCACACATGAGTCAGAGTCCAAATATGGACTTCTGTGACATATGTTACAGAAGTGTAAACATGCAAATCAAGCCACTTCAGGCCTTAATTTTGCTTATAGCAGGGTAGTTTCTACACGCACAGCCGTGGAAGTTTGGGACTTTGAGGATGCTTAAGGCGCAATCTCACCTAGATGTTTGGGCCAACATAGACGAATGTAATGTCGGTGAACGCCGGCCGCGTTCAAAACTTTTCAGCATGTTTAAAATTTCTCGGCTTTTGCAGACGTACCTCTGGCTACGTTGGAGACCGTTAGAGAAATAGCCTCGGCTAGCCTAAGTTACTGGGGCAATTGTCTATGCTGGCTAACGTTTGGGTGCTGCTTCGCCCTGCCTGCTCAGAATCACTGGACAGTGGTGTGTCGAACCCCTCTCCCACACGTTATCACGTTGGCAAAAGTCCCGTTTGTTCGGGGACGGGTCATTATTCCGAAGGTCCATTGGTCCGAAGGTCCATTGGTCCGAAAATTAGACCTAAGTCAATACAATAGATTTTAGCGCCACAGGACCATAGAATGATACAAAAGGGTTAAGGTTAGAGTTAGGGTTGGGGTTGGGGTTAGGATTAGGGTTGTAACCATTTTTAACAAATTTCAGACCAATGGACCTTCGGAATATTGACTAGGTCACCCGCTTGTTCTAATGGAGCGCTGGCTAAGGCCCGCCTCCGCTGGCCTCCGCCTGCCGCCAACAGCACCATGTTGTGGAACGAATGTGCTGCGTTTGAGGTTCACTACCAAACTCCGGCAACGTGAGTTTTGCTGACGTTTGGCCACTTTTCTTGACTTTGCCCTGAATTCACCACACGCTGGGGTAAACGTTATAGTGTGACTGGGCCTTTAGCACGACACCCCAAGCATATATAACTGCAAACAGTAGATAAAAACTGGTTTTGCACGATATGATTTCTTTAAAGTTGCTCGTATACGTATTATGTATGGATTTAAGATAAAGTAAGATAAGATAAGACAAACTTTATTGTCCCAAAGGAAATTTGCCTTGGTCACATACAGTATCTTCTGTTAAAATACACATTTCACAATGCACAGATACTCAAGCATATGCAAGTAATGCAAAAATGCACAGATTGTTTCACTGTATGAAGACATTAAAAGGACAATTTCAGACCGAAATGTCTCTTCATCCAGACATTTTTTTAGGGGGGTGGAGTTTGGCAGAGTGCAAGTTTTGGGGGCGGAGGCAGGATGGGGTTGTTCAGCAGGTGTTGGTGGGGTTTACGGGAGCTTTGGGCAACCATAAAAACATCTCCATGCACGCGCACAATGTCTTGATAATTTTCCCCGGCTCTCTTTTTCAAATTGACTCATGTCTCCCGGTTTCCCAGGGAGATCCCCCTCCCTCTCCACCCTCTTTTTTTCCCCCCCTCCTGCACTGCTTTGTTGAAAAGGGCCAATCGTGCGTTGGCTGGTAACTAGGCACCCTATTTATCAGTAACCAGCACCAACAATAACTGCAACCTGACACCTCCTCAGAGAGAAAGACGGCGGAACGTAGAGAGTCCAAATGAGACAGAAAGAAAAGGAGAGAGTGAGAAAAGACGAATTAAGAATGACCAAGAGCAGACGACCAGAAAGAAAGTTCCAAATTCAGTTGAATGGCAAACGTTTTAGTCTGTTTTAATTACGTTTGCTGTTTTTGCACAACTATTTCACAGTACGACGTCACACAATCAAATGAATGAAGTCGGACTGTGTGAAAAAGAGATAGGATGAGCGAGGGAAGCGAGCAAATAGCGACAGAAGGAGAGAGAAAGAGAGGATCCAGTGTCGGCGTAATGGATACTTGGGCCCTATTAGTCCATTCATGGCTGGGTAGGTCTTAAGAGAGCAGTGCGGGCCGACCTGTGAGGAGGCTTTTGATCAGTGAGCGCCAAACCAAACCAAACATTTGTCCACTGTTAGGTTATCAAAATGGGATCAATGCTCCAAACGGCCACTTCATGCACCAGGGGAGGAGCTGGTCCTGCATAGGTGCATGAACATATGTGCTGTGCGTGTGTCCATAAAGTGTGTTGTTGTGTATTGGCGATAATTTGTTGATTATTTTCTCGATTAATTGTTTAGAGTACAAAATGGCAGAAAATAAGCTTGTCACAAATTCTCGATGCAAAGTGACGTTCCTAGGCTTTGGAAAAGGCATTGACGCTGCCCCTGCACGCCTTTTTTCCACCACTGGGGGCAGCACCACATACAAGTAGCAGAAAGCGCAGCATAGAAGAAGCCCAGAAGAAGAAGCCAGCTGTTAGCATAGCATAACTTTCTCGTTTTCAACCGGTATAGGCGCAGTCACACTGTGATGAAGATGAACGTATTTGCACACGCCAGTGATCGGTAGCCTCCGCTAGCCTATGCTAGCCTTCGGCGGCGTTTCGCGGTGTTCGCTGATGAACAGCGACCGCGTCCAAAGTTTTCAACATGTTGAAAATATTTCGGCATTTTCCGACGTACCTGTGGCTACGTAGGACACCGTTACAGACTGTAGATCGTTGCTACGTGTACGTTACGCACGGTAGCCCTTGTTACTGGTGCGATCGTGTTCGCTGGCTAACGTGTGGGTGTTGGTTTGACTACCCGCTCAGAATCACTGGACAGAGGTCTGTCCCGAACGTTTCCATGTTGGCAACAGTCCCGCTTGTTATAATGGCGCGCTGGATAACGGCTGCCTCTCCTACAAACATGTTGTGAAAGGCTGTGATGCGTTTGAGGTCCGCTACCAATCTCCAGGAACGTTATTTTCGCCACTTTTCTCTCCTTTTCTCTCGCTTTCACCTCGTTCACCAGTTGTTGGCCCGAACGTCATCGTGTGACTGCGCCTTAAGACAGTGTTGACAAATTGTGAACTGAATGTGAAGTTCAAATGGTTACATTTATCCGCTATACCGCATACCGTTATCGGACTTGTTGATGTTGTTTTTACCTCGCAAAGTTCTCGTCCCTGTGACCAGCCTTGCGAGAGCCTTGCACCGACCTTTGAACTTTTACGAGAGTTTGAAGACGCAGAAGTAGCAACAGCTTAACCGATTTGTAACATTAAAATCGAGCCATTGACTTTTTCATCGTACATTTAGATCGATTCAGGGGTCCGTGTATCGATGGAGTGGCATCTTTAAAATCGATTTCCTATTTGTATCGGTGAATGATTGCATCCCTAATAGATCGATTAAAAACAAGAATTGTTGTCATTGTGTAAATCTCAAAATTAAAAGGATGTGTAATTTGGATAAACTGATCAAACCTTGGTCAACTTTGATGCGCCAGATCAATACAAAAAGCAGATTTGTTTTGCGTATGTAACATCAGGGGATTTAAAGTGACATGTGACTTGAGCTTGTTGGGAAATGACCAAGGCCACTGCTGCTGGTCTTCAAACGTCTTTTCCGACAATCCAAGACCAAATATTGTCAGTTCATGGCAACATAAATACCAGAAAAACAGTAAATTCTCACATTTGCGATGATGGAACCAGCAAAGCGATTGCCATTTTTTTGCTTCAATTGTGCTTTAAACGAATAATTTAAATGGGAAATTCGTACAAATCCAACACCATTTTTCCCTTGTCTTAAAACAACTATTCTCTTAATAAATACATTTGCATGTACTTTGCTAACCTAGTGCTCTAAAGGAAGACAAACATAGCCAATAACATGATTCAGATGTGCAATAGAAGACTCAGATTTTTTTTCTTCTTTTTAAAATTTTTGATATCTGATCCAGGAATTTATAAAGTCGGATCGGTATTGGTCTGATATTGGCCAAAATGATTCAGATTGGATTATTACGGATCAGAGCACCCCTGCTGAGAGGGGCTCCTGTTTTGTCAAAGTACATTGTCTGTCCTTAACTATGATAAAGTGCCAGAGGGGGCGCTGTTTCATCTAAGTACAACTAACATTGAATTGAACTTTAGATGTTATATTAATGTTAATTTTAAAATGATCCTGGACCCACATCTGTTTCCAAACCTAATGAAGCCTTCCTTGAGCCTAAGCCTGCCTCTTCACCAAATTTAATTGAAATTGTTTGTCTTTTTCAAATATTCTGCTCACATACAGGCAAACGGCCTCATTGTCACTTCAGCCTGAGGACTTTGTGTGTGAGGAGCATAACAAACCCGTGGCTATGCTTGATTGATTCACCCCCCGGCCCATGACAGAATGAACCGTTTGACTTTTCACCTCAGTGCAATCCCTCGAACGAAGACTTTCAAAAGATCTAATGCTGCTAATTCTAATCAGCCGGCCACACATACTGCCTGTCTGACTGACAGACTGACTGAGGGGACGTCCTGTCGCCATGGTGACAAACCAGCAGTCCTACAAAGGATGATGCTCATGTGGATGTTTGCTCCAGTTGACCTGCAGCTCCTGTGCCTCCTCACCGTGTCTGTGCCTTGTGTATTTTTGACGAGTTACTGTGTTTTTCTTGTCATCTCTCGGCTGTGACACGCAGTAATGATGTTTACTGTGGTTCCCACATGGTGTCATGGCCTAATGGCTACCTGCCGTAGGTCATTAACGTGCTTTGACTTGTTCCCTTTGCCTTATTATGTGCTGAGGCCGCGCTCACTCAGTCTCCGTGTCTCCCATCGCTTTACATGCACATGGGTTTTCTGTCTTAGCTGTAGTTTTTAAATAGTAACTCACTGTTTTTCTTTATTGTTTGCCTTCATTTCAACATTTTTTAGACTCGGGCACTTTAGCCAGTGTGAATGTCTCCTAATGCAATAGTTCCTAATCTTAGGACAACATTATTATTGTATTGGGGGGTTCCTTATTATTTGTTAAAATCTGGAAAGGTGTGACCTTTGAACCTTTAATAATAGGAAGCGGAGGGTTTTAACTTGATTAGTGTATGAGAGAGAGAGAGGGCTGACGCAGCTAAAACTCCGAGCGCGCTCGAGTGGAACAGCGATAACCTCTAAGTGGATTCAACAGCAGTTTCAAATCAATTATGAAAGCAGTTCTGCAAACAGAGATTTGAACGTTCCTTTGACTGTATATAATAAAAGCTAATGGAGCTTGATAATTTGCTGATATCCCCGTGCTTTCGCACACGGAGGCCTGATGTCGGGCGTCGCCACTGGTGGCAAACAGTAAAACAAAGTAAGGATCACATGACTGCTGCCTAATGGGATCTTTGCAGGAATGCCGTTAACTTCACAAAACCGGAAAAATCGTTCAAAAATAAACACCGCTGAATCTGCATGGTTGCCTCCCCGTTTTGCTAAGTTCTGTACACAGCTACGAGCGCGCGTAACAACTTTTGTCAAATGTGACCTAGCCAACGTGATTTTTTTTCTTATTCTTTGCCACTATCAAACAAAGATGAAGACCAAGACACTTTCATCATAATGTGCTGTTGCTGATGATCGCTGTCCGTCATGTTTGAAGATGATCGTCTTTCTTGCACTCGACATATTACAGTTTTCAGATCTAGTGTGTTTTCGTGCTGTGGGCTCTGAGAATGGCTCATTAGGCCACTCTTTGATCGGCAGGATCATCCACACTGAGGTGCAAGAAAGACCTGTCCCCAGATTGACAGGAACTGGTCGATTGAGACAAGACTCGTTTGTTCCCAATGGGTGGCAATACCCTCGTGGCAGCATCTTCTTCACAGCGATCAGTCTTAGGCTAGGATTTCCCAACCTCTGCAGGGGACGCCACACTTCTTTATAGTGGATTTGAGGGTGTCCTTGAACCTTTTATGCTGTCCTCCTTGATTTATTATTCCGAAGTGAAGAAAGTACTGCCTCGACTTTTATTGTTCTTCTACTTTGCGATGTTACGTAATCGTTGCATCTGTTGAAATGTTGGCTGCTGATGTTTGCATGATTGGTGATGGAAAAATGTTCCCTTCTAATTTTGCATAACCACTTGGCCCAAAGGCACAGGTCTTTTGGAAACCAATGGAAGCCCAGGTTGGAGAACTGGTTTACCATATCAGTGGTCCTGGGTACTACTTTCCCTCCTCAGATACTTACACCAACAATTAATATTATATTTACTGCTCTTGTGAGCTTGTTTTGGGGTAATTTTTAGCTAATTTTAGCTTCTCTTGAGACAATGGAATATAAACCGATGACTGTCATTTCTTCATCCAGAAGGTGTCTTATTAGATTTGTTGAATCTAATGCCCCCTACTAGGTGCCATGTGTGTTGTTACAACAAAAAGCTGTTGGGATCGCCACATTAAGATTTGGCGTCACATCTGCAGTTCTAAGGTCAAGGTTTTTCAGGCTGTCATTAATTACTTTTTTAGCCGTGGATGAACCATCAAGTGTACTCATACAGGCAACGTCCAGGCAGTCAAACAAGCCTGGTCGGTTGTGTTCTTTACACATTGTCTGCCCTCTTCATCTGGGCTCGTTTAGTATTGTCTGGGCAGGAACAGTACTTCTATTCTTTTCGCCCCTCTCTCCCAGGGATTCTAAATGGGACAGAGATATTCTAGCCGGGTCGGTTCTTGGCCTGGCACTCGATGCCCCTGAGTGCTCTGCTGAAGTACAGCCACTAAAG
This sequence comes from Chatrabus melanurus, assembly GCA_900302635.1. NCBI lineage: Eukaryota > Metazoa > Chordata > Actinopteri > Batrachoidiformes > Batrachoididae > Chatrabus > Chatrabus melanurus. Next base: position 19,117 of record OMMV01179644.1, read on the forward strand.
GCACTTGAGGTTGGCTTGTGAAAGTCCATTTTGCTTAAAGGTGAAGGTGGAGGAAACGTTGATAGAGCAGTTTGGGCTTTCGAATTCCCCAATGAGCCGTGCCGAGGCAAAGGTTTCTATTGTTACATCACACCGTGTGGAGGGTTACTTAGGGTGGAGATCCCTCCGACTACGAGAGCTGTAGCAAAGAAACGCCTCATATGTAGCACGCATCACGAGGATACACTTTTATAATCATACTGCTTATGTTAATACATACTATTACGTTTCATTTTTGCTTTAACTCTAACCAGTACCACTAGACCCCAGGTGTATATTTTATGATACATTTTCTGAACCGTTATACTTATTCAGCTGAAATTTTAAGTAATTGCCACCAATATAGTTGTCTTCAGTTTCACTTATTTTGATCCAGTTTGATTAAATACTGTGGGCTCCGTAACTATTTTTCTTATGGGGTCTGTTTGGACTTCATAGCAAAATTTTGTTTGAGCTTTGTGTCAATTTTTCTTACCTACTGAACTGTCAGAGCAGTTTACATTCAGGATATTTGCATCAGAGCAATTGCAGGGAGTAGGGGTAGGCATTGAGTTTTTATAATGAAAAGTCGTGTTTGAAAAAGAGAAAAAAGTCTCAAAATTCTTTGAAAATGAAATGTGGTTTATTACCCAAATACTCAATAGTCTTTTTTTTTTCAAAATAGTTGCAAAGTGACCCTATCTAGTTATGTTCCAGATATCTGCAAGAATGACCGAAATAAAAAATGTTAAGAGTATTAAAAACAAGAAGTTCTGGTGTGGTCCGCATGGACCCCATGTGTACAGATTCGCAAGTTTCATGACATGTACTGATGAGGGTTAAAGCTACAGTGTGTAGGATTTAGGGGTGTTTATTAGCAAGACTAGAATATAGCATTCGTAACCATTTGTTCATCAGTGTATAATTATCTGGAGCAACAAATCAACGTGTTTTCATAAGCTTAGAATGAACCTTGCATATCTCCATAGGAGCGGGCCCTCTCATGGAGGCCACCATGTTGGACCGCAGTGTTGATACAGTAGCCCAAAAGGGACATATTACTCCGCCTTTGGCATTTTCCAGCGCGGCTGGAAGAAAAAAGAAGAGGAATCAGTGGTGGCACCCTTATACACTGTCTACTGGTTGCTAGTGCAGGAGGCTAAGAAGTTAGAGAACCCTCATTTTTGTGAAATAGAGGCTCATACATATTGCTTATCGCAAGAGAAGGCAAGGGAGCATGAAGAAGCAAAAACGTGAAGGGGAAACAAAATCATCAGCGGCGATGGCATAATGTGATCTGCACCCTCACCTCTAGATGCTACTAAATCCTACACAGTGTAGCTTTTGAGGTTTTACCCTGGAAAACAAACTGCATTGAGGGCTGTACCCGAGAACCAGGCGAAACTGTAAAGGTGTGTTCACATTATCATGATCTTTGGTCGACGCAGATCTTTACACCTCAGGATTGTCAATTTCTCATCTTTTGCATTCATTGCTAAGCATTGTGAAAAATAGCCAAGTCAGTAGCATAGCTGCCTTAGCTGCACTTACGCCAGATCTCAAACTATTCTGATGACAAACAGGACGGCTGTATGTCAAAGCTGACATTTGTTATTGCACAGTTCTGGAAATTCTGAGATGTATTCTATTAGCTTCTCCTCTATTATGAACACAGTCACCGCCCCACTGTACCCTCATTGGCTGTGCACAAAGATCAGTGCAGTGTGCGATCAAAGTTCAACAAATGCCAGCTTTCAAAGCGGTGCGCTTTCGTGACATGCGTCGCATTCCTTCATGCAGTGCGCTAGATACACAATAATGGAAGAGAACTGCGCAAAATATGTTTACCTCGATAACGTGAACACCGCTTAAAGCCAGGACAAGACTGGGAGCGTGTGCCGATGCCGCGTGTCGCCATATCCACCACACCATGAAACCACGCCGGGTCCTGGATAGCAAGCGCGCCACATGGCCAAAATATCATAGCTGACATTCCCTCATAATGCCCTTCTCATCTATGTTTCTCTAAGGCCTAGGCCTAGTCCACACTGCTCCATTTTCACAGGAAAACGGCAAAATATTTATCCATTTTGGCCTTTCATCCACACTAATGCACCGTTTTTGCCACCCAAAAAACTGAGCGTTTCGAAAACGCTCTCCAGTGTTGTGGAAAATGGTGCAGTAACATTAACTGCCAGCAGGAGGAAGCAGCGGTATGTCCTGTTGCTGTGAACGTGTCTGCCAAGCGCAGAAGAAGAGCACACACTTCCACAGGTAAGCAATGACGGCGTGTTTTTGACATCCTTGTAGATTTTAATAGCACGTTTAGCGATAAACATGGCGCTGTATAATCTGCACGTTGCATATCTGCGGACCACAGTAAGCACGGTGCTTCTGTGGAGCGGACCCACGCCACTATCAGCCTCCTGCCGTACGATGGCAAAACGTGACACCCTTTCAGTTTGATCTGCACTACAGCGCGCTCCAAATGCCGAAGAAGAAATAAAACCGGCTTTAATGTGGAAGCAGATATTTTCAGACACGGCCATGTGCTGTATTCGTTTCGAGCCGGCGCTCCCGACTAGGCCTAAATAACCGTTTGTTTGGCACAAAGTCATTCCAGTGGTACCCAAGTGGTTCTCCAAAGAGACCTTTTACCAGGGTTAGGTTACTACCTACTTTCTTTTAAAGGAGCTTTTTTGGCCAAATGAAACAGCTTGTTTCAAGCAAAAGACTATTGAGACTTATTTTGATATTCATGGACACCCAACACGGGAAACAAGAAATACCTGTTTCCATAGAGTTGGTGCGGCGTGGGATATTTAGCTTTATGTTGGCTCATTATATGAATTAAGCTGATGGATTCAGCGTTCCAGTTTCCAATTCCAATTTGTCCAAAGACACCTGTTCCTTCAGTGTCCCCTCACTGATCCTGGTTCAGTCAGACTTTGTGTAATCCCACCTGTTCTCCGGCTGTCCACAGGATGTTATCCTTCTGACAACCCCAACACACACCCAGACCTCACCCACACATGTGCAATAACTCCACGGTCTTCCACGGCTCGATCCTCGTGAAAGGAATCTTTTGTGTGCATGCTGGTAATTTTATAGAGTGAGTTAATCCCGCTACTGCGGGTTTCTGCAGTGAGACGAGGATGAAGATAAGGGACGAAAGGGTTCAACGAGGGAAGGTGGCGTTTGGCTTGGTTGGTTTAGTCCGCCGCAATTATCGTGTTTTCTTCATACAAGTTAGGGGATGGGCACATGAATATGTTCAAGCCACTGAATTAGTCTTGGATTCAAAAACTAAGTGAGTGTGCAAGAAGGACATTAGTGAGGGAAGCCACCAAGACACCCATGACAACTCTGAAGGAGTTGTGGGCTTCTGTGGCTGTGATTGGAGCGACTTTTTTCTGCTGGATCACCAGTTATACAGGTTCATGGTCTTCTTGGAGTCTAACCAGTGACGACTGGATGTCTTTGGTACGAGGTCTCTTCGTAGGATCCTTGGGCACCACTGGAATGACTTTATGTCAAACGAGTGCTTACTTAGGGGGACTCAGATGAGGCGTACCATTTGCGTTGTGAGGGAACGTCAGCTACAACTTTTTGACCCTTGCGGTGTGTTTTTCTGTGCATGATCCAGCACATATGAACATCAGTGTTGAGGACCCCGGCAGGTGAAAAAGGTCAAGGGGCCTCCCGCGTTTCACATGGTGGCTGCAGATAGATGGCTACGAATATGTATGATCCCTCTTTCTCTCTTTTTCCCCTTTCTCTCAGTCATTTGTCTCCGTCCTTTCGCCTGCTCTGGCTGCTTCGCACTGATCTATGCGTTAAGTTTATCTGTATGCTATGTGCTCAAAGCGAAGCCCCTCTGTGCTCACATCTGTCCGAGACTTTGATCAGACGGACACATGGGCATACCTGAGCAGAAATACGACCTGTGGAAGGAGATGAAGAGGGGCTTCCGCTGAGTACTTCCAGATATGAGCAAATGGACAGCGGTTCACACTCGCGCCCGATGCGGCGGCTCTATGTGGATTTGCAGCCCCCGCCAGCGCTCCTCTAAAAGTGCAGTTATTTTGATGAAGAGCTGCTGTTGATTTGCGGTCAAATCTGGACGTTTCCGTTGATGCAATCGTGTAGTTTTGGCAGCGCCGGCGCTCCAGAAACGAAGCCAGGCGAGTGTGAGAATCGCACCTCTTTGATGTGAAACACGCTCTTTTAACCTGTCTAGAAATAAAATACAGCAGACGTCTGGACTTAAATTTCTT
>OMMV01179646.1:0-16118 GCA_900302635.1 Chatrabus melanurus
AGATAATAAAATAATTAAATGTAATTTGTTTTGGATATGTTTCACAGAGCCAGAATGTTCATCTATTGAACAACAACTGTTTTGCTATGAAGTGAGGAAGCTGAGTGAACGTCCTCTACGTGTGGTGATTTCAAAATGTTGGCCAGAGGTTGTACAATTAGACAAATGAAAAATATCAGGAAATAACTAATTTCAATACACTGAAATATTCTGAGAGATAAATGCTACAGCTTTTAAAGTCACAGTGAAAAGAATTTTTAAAATTTTAACAATAATATTTAAACATTTTATCCAATTTAGTTTGCTATATTTATTGGTATGTTAAAAACATAATAAAGGGAAGTATACTATGGGATTAAAGTTCAGCCGTAGTTATTTCAAAAAGGCAAAAATTATTGCAAAGGGTCATATTTTGCAAAAATCGGTCACATGTGCTTGAGCTTCATGTAAAGCAACCTGTAGCTGCTCCAAAAAAGTTTTGGCCTGAGCGGACTCATTTTAGACTTCTGTGACATACACTATGGTCCATATTTCGACACCCAAACTTCTTTTTCACTGTGGCTTTAACAACAACTTCAAATGATGAAATGTCCAATCCAGAGAAGATGGTGTAGCTTCTGCACACATTCACAGCTGGTGCTGAATAACGGCAGAATAAATGCTCAATTATGATATGAGGCTCTTTTAAAAAAAACAACCCATCAAACATAAATAAACATAAAAATATCCATAAAAACAAAAATAAAAAAGCTGCTTTTCAAAATGTATGGTAGGAAGGCAAATTTCTGGGCAGCATTTCTGCCATGTTCTTGTGAGTTTGGCTTTAATCAGTAATTCCTCCAAATAAATGTGAGCAGACTTGAGCTGGTGTTAGAATGAGATGGCGCACTCCATTTTCCTCCTCTTTTTTTTTTTTAAAAACACCTTCTTCATTATTTGGATGAATGAAAGGGTTAAGGCTGAATATGCAGGGACCGGTCAACAGGATGTCACACAAATGTGATGCAAAAACAGTGTGGTCTTATAAGAGAGGTATCCCGAACGACACAAACACAGGAAATCTGCATTTATATTAACTTTACTCACTCACCCCCACCCCCCACCTTTGTGCATTTGTGTAACATATTCGATAACCTTGTGCCGTCCGTCTTAGGTTGCAGTTATCATCGTATTTCTTGTTTCTGCGTAGATTTCACAGAAGCATTTGCATGTATACAGTAATAGTTCAGGATGCACAAAAGGCTTTGTGTGCACGTATTTATCGAAAATGAGTGTTAAATGAGCAGCACTCTTGTGGCTTTGCAGTAATATTGAGCGTGTTTATGTGCGCTCACTGTTTGGTCTGTGAGTGGCGGAAGCACGATGGTCTTCTCCATGGTGTTCATCACCAGCTTCCACAACTCCTTCAGCACGCGCTTCAGCACAGTCTTCTCACAGATCTTAGCGAACAATGTCAGGCTGGCAGGAAGGGACACGCAGGAGGAAAGGAACAAGAGATGAATAATGAGCAACAGAAGGAGGCCAATGCTTTACGTCTGAAAAAAAAATGACACTGAAGATGAAGAGAAGATACAACAAAAAGAAGGGACGGCAAGAAATTCCAAGAAAAGACTTGTCAGAAAAACTCTTTTTTTCTACTCTGCTATAGTCTGGTGAGGTCATAGAGGGTGTGCAGGTTTTTTGTCTTTCAGGTTGAATAGAGAACTTTGTCACATGTGTCAATGGAATCAGACTATAATTTGAGCATGTCTGTTTGTTCCCCCTACTCCTCCCATGTCCTTTGGCTGAGCTCCATTGAACTTGATATGTGGATGAAGGCCATCTCCGGAATTACCCTTAAAGGGTTTATTTTGGCACAGGTAAAGGTCACTGTGATCAAGATCCAAGAATTTGATTTTCAATCCAATTTGGACCAAATTTGGCTAAAAGGTAGATTCCGGAATTGCCCTGGCATGGTCAGCCAAAGGTCAAGGTCATTGGGGTGAAGCTCACTGGGATTAAATATCATATTTCCACCAGGCAAGGAATTGTGTTGTTTACCAAGAAATTCTATCCTAAACAAGATGACCGCATCCTTATTGATGCTATACTTTCCCTACCTATCTGCCACCCTTAGCATCTTCATGCCCACAGGTCCTATTGCCTAGTTAGAATAATTCCCCTGGAAATTAGGAAATAATACTGGTCACTGGTTAGTGTCCAAGTCTCTCAACCATACAATAAGACAGGAAGCATCAGGACCCTAAAGACTTGGATCTTTGTTTATCTGCAAAGGTATTGGCATCCCAAACACTTCTATCCAGCGACTTCATGACTCTATAAGGTCTTTCCAGGTGTCTCTCGAGCTCAAAGGCCGAGTACTCAGAGACATGAATGTCACTGCTGAAATAAGTGAGTGTCTCTCTACAAGTTTGACACTTTCATCACATACAGATACTCTTCTGATGACCAGGATTTCAAAGCCTGCACCTTAGTCTTGATCCAGAACATCTGCAAACCCAGACACTCCATTTCCTCACTCAGCTTTCTCAAGTGCTGCAGTCAGGGCATCCATTGATTTTGCAAAGATCACAGCATCATTCGCAATGCCATGGTAAGTAAACCTTTCCTCACCAACAAGCCACTGGCTTCCACAACCCTACCCAACACCCAGTCCATGCAAGCATTGAACAGAGTAGAACACATCCTGGACGAACGTCAGTATTTACTGGGGAAAAAGTCAGAGAGGGTCTCGACAACTGCAAATTTCTAATTGCTCTAATGAAACCGAAGAGATAAACCTAATGTAACCAAATGATATATTTCCGTGGCTTCCAGGTGGGATTCAAACACCACACTCACAAGACCAATGCTCTACCATGTCAGCCAAAGGGGAATCCCTCACCAGCCAAGCTAGTAGGAGCATATTTTAATCTGGATTTCACATTGCTACATATCTCCCCACCACTTTTTGACCTCGTCCTGAGGTCACAGGTGCCTTTAAGGATGCAGAATCGCCTGTGACTATTTGGCCAACTGCACTGAAAAAAGTGAAACGTGGATAAACTTAAAAAAATTTGTTACACCTATAATTATTAGCTTTCCTCAAAGTATATTTATAATATGGTTGAAACCTTAAATGATTAAATATACTTTGAGAGAAACTAATAAATTTAGGTGTAACAAATTACACAAATTTTTTTAAGTTTATCCACGTTTCACTTTTTTCAGTGTGCCACATCCTGCCAACAATGTCAATTTATAACCGAGTGATATATCTTTGTGACTTACGGTGGGATTTGAACCCCAGACTTCACAAGCTCACGAGACCAATCCGCGATCAGGCCAGCCAAAGGGGAATCCCCTGCAAGCCAAGCTCATAGGAACATATTTCAATCTGGATATCAAGCTTTCAATTTATGGAGGTATAATGCAGAATAAAAATTGTTTTGTATCATTTGGGGCTAAAAATCACACCCAGTCCAAAAATCTGTTTGGGGGGGTGGCTTGTGGCATACATTGTACACTGTAGGGAAAAAAAATTGCCTGGTTTAATCTTTTTCCATTTATTCAACAAGAACACGCATTGCACAAGCAATTTTGACTATTTCACTTTTTTCCAATTAAGTTCCATGAAATTCTCTGCCGAGCCCCTCCCTCCCACTGGCAACCTGTCCAATCACAGTCACACCAGTCACCATCCCTCTATCCAGGCGCCAAAAATCTGATGAACCAATCACATGAGCAAAAAGTGCACCGTCTCTATTGTATCTGTCCATATCTGTACAGTTCCAGCCTGAGAAATGACAGCTGCTATTTATGCTAATCTGACTATTCAGCATCATTTTAAATTACCTCCAGAGACAATAACTGGTATGCTGGAATTTGTCAAAACTGAGTTAAGAAGGCAAATAAAACGTGAGGCTTTATGTGGAAAACACAACTATATTCTAAATTAGCAAGTTGCCTCACTTGCTGTCGAGGAATTCCATGATTGGTTGCAGGACGTTGTCAGCGTCCTGGGCCACGCTGCTTGCATTGCCAACATTTGAGGTTCCTTTCACCTGAGCCAGGATGTCGCCCATCTGCTTCACATTCTCCTCAATATGAGGCTGGAAACTACAGAGGTGGAGATGAGGGAGATTTAAAATTAGTCTGTACTTGTCTAACAATCTGTCTAAATATATTTCTGTACGAATGTGTGTCTGTGGATGAGTTTGTGCTTGTTACCTGACTGCAAAGACCCTGCTGAGATCATCCATCACATTGTTTAGTTTGACCTGTAGGTCCTTCAGGATATCACTGGCCTCCACACCCAGCTGATGCATATACGTGGAAACACAAACAGAAACAGAGAGTTAGAGCACCTGGCCATGAAAGTCAAAAAGTAACTGATGACCCCATATGACACAAACAGCGGTGACAAAATCTTCCGATTTCACACGTGCTTTCATTTCAGACACATCTGCGCTTATACGCTACGCAATTTTGGACTTGGTTCATGCCTAAAATTTAAGACACTTTTTACGACACTTCACACAAGTCCGTTAAAAGGTGAGAATATTTTCCTTCACTTTTCCAAGGAGACATCGCTCACCTGAATGTAGGAATATGTGTTTTCATGTCGTAAATAAGCAAAGACGTGATGACAAGCATTGCAATCTGCAACAAGCATTACATAACCGGTTTGTTTATACTGTTGTTCTGACTTTTACGTGCTATGTTATATTTTTATCAATCACATAAAAAGACAGTATGTGAAAATGGACTTTAAATCATTCATGTCATGTTACCACAAACTAGGCTTAGCTCACTTGCTGGGAAAATAAAGATGTTTAGAGATCTGATGTATTAATAGACCACTGATACAATATAAATCTATTTACCAGGACTCAGCCATCAGAAGTGTATCTGTATGCAATGAAAGTGTTGAACTTGTAGAGACATTCACTTACCTCTGCAGTAACATTCATGTCTCTGGGTTCTCGCCCTTTGAGACATGCGTATGAATTCATGAGGTCACTGGATAGAGGTGTTTGGTGATGCCGATATCTTTCCAGGAGAACGAAGGTCCAAGTCTTTAGGGTCCTGGTGCTTGATGTTATACTGTATGATTGAGAGACTTGGATACTAACCAGTGACCTAATGCGATTACTAGATGTCTTTCTCTTTGGAGGATCCTTAGGTACTGATGGAATGACTTTGTGTGAAACAAACGGCTACTTAGGAAGGCTAAGATGAGCAGGATCACTTAAATGGTGAAGGAACATTAGCTACGACATTTTACTGCATTTCCCTGGGCATGATCCAGCACGCAGGTGCGCCAGTGTGGAGGACCCCAGCAGCTGGAGAAGGCCAAGGGGACTCCCACGTTTCTACTGACTGCGGCAGATTGATGATGACTTTCGAGAGGTGGGAATGGACTGGTTGTTTGCCTGCTTGCTTTTCATCTAGGCCCCAAGGCGGTTCCGAAGCGTGGTGGATGCAGCAATATATGGCACCAGCGTATGTTCCCAGACCTGACCTGACCTGATGAAGAATCTTGAAAAGTTAGTAGTATTATATTTCACCATTTTCCACTTTTGTCCATGTTTTATGGTGGACTTTCCAACCATCTGCTCGGCTGCTTACACAGACATGGCTGCAGTTCAGCAGCCTCTAATTGAGCTAAATACCAGTATTTTGCACTGTTGTCCAGGCCATCAAAGTAACTGGCTCATCCTAAAGTTGTTTTTAGTGAATGCCTGCTTGATTATCAAACGCTACTTTCATATGCCATGCTACTCTGAGGAGAAATGCTGCAGCATCACATTCAGCCTGCATTGTTTCAAAGCAAGCTTCGCCAAGATTGTTTTACCAGCTGTTGACAACGGGAAATGATGCTGCACCCCTCTCAGGAATAATGATATGAATGATCTGGCCCAGATTCAACCAGGCAAAGATACTATTAAGTAATGAAATAATATAGGCTGGGGAGACAAATGATGACAAATATGAGAAAGACTCACATCCTTTCCTCCCATAGCCTCAAACATCTTCTCCAGCTGAACTCTGAGCTGCTGGATGTTGTTGATCAGGATGCAGGGCTGAAGACAAGACAATACATCACTTTGAAATGTCAAAAACACACTAAAACTGAAACTAAAATTAAAATGCATTGTTATTGGACTGAGACCAGCTGACTTCCATGAAGGTCTGCATTTGAATTTGCTGAGTTTTTGCTCACTCACCACTTTCTCCATGGTGACATAGTTGGCAAACAATCTGGAGATGATATCAGCATAAGACAAAAGTACGTTGCTGATGGTCTGGAGAGGGAAACAAAAAAAGTGCACCGTGTCCTCAGTCACATCCCAAGTACCTTACAATGCCAAATATTTTTCAAAATTTGCTGATGAATATAAATAAAGATCAACCAGTCAGTGTATGTCAGCGTCTTCATTTGCAACTGATGTATGTGCCCTTAATACTGCTTTTAAATATCACTTTCTGTACAGCATATAATTTTATCCCACACACTTTGAGTGCAATTTCGCTGAACCCACCTTTGCGAATCGCTTCATGTAGTGTCCAACAATCTGTGGGTCTGGACACTCCAGCTTCCTGATGATCTCAAAGCTCTGGTTGAGCTGGGAAAACACGTCCACCACCGAACAGGAGAACAAGGCGTGTTCTGATGTCACCTGGAACTGTAGTCCGAGAAATAGTGCGCAAAGAGGTTAAAAACAGTGAAGAATACAAGGCCAGCAGAGGTGAAAAAGAAGTGAGTGATCACGTGCAGAAAGTGGAAAGGATCTATTAATGCACAGATACCAGTATTGGGTATTCAATTGAGATACTGCCTCATACTCATGTTACTTATGGTAATCAACCTTATGAATGAGCAAGAAGCTAGAAGAAAAATGTCAGAGGTGGGGACATATATGAAAAGAAATTAAGAGGACAAAAGCAAAGGGGATTGCAACCTTTGCTCTGCAAAATTGTCAAGAGGGGGAATGAAAAGTATACAAGCCGTCTTAACCTTCATCCCAACGTGCTATTTTACACCTCAATCTTACCATGTTGGGTTCAATTGGACCCCAGGGTGACTTTTAATTATAAAGTACAAATAAATGTAAATTGAACAATGCAAATACATTGACTTCCTCTTCAGCAACAGAAAATTAAATTATTCTTCTGAAGCTATGCTTCTAAATGTGGCACAATATTTAGTGGATCAGCAATCCATACAGTACCATTACACCCTACTAACAAATTTTGCCTACCATCTTTCCCTGAAGAAAGATATGCTGACTTGTGAGTCCTGCATAAGCCCAAAGGCTCAGGTGCCGGTGCTTATCCCCGGATTCCGTAGTGTGAAGCGGATGAGAGTCTACGACTCCCCCTGGACAGGACGCCAGTTTACTGATGCAGGTTAGGTCCCCCAACCAGGGCTGGTGCCCATTTACAGCTGGGTGGACTGAGACACAGAGAGGTTGTGTGACCAGGAATCAAACCCAGTTCTACTTATTGGTCACCCAACTCCTTATCCCAATGAAGCTACCTGCTCTGTGTGAAGGGTGAAAAATACTGTAATCCACTACTGCACTGCATCTTGCCTTGATTCCAGGTAACATGTGAGTATTTGAATAAAATAAACTCTTCAATGTCATTGCAGGATATGGTATTTGTAATTTCTAGAAATGCATTGATGATGTTGGTGATGGACCGTACTCAACTACTCATACTTGTATTCATCCATAGAAAAACATGTTAGTGGGCCATTAATAAAAGGATACAAAAGCCTGGAATTATGAAGACGCCAGCAAGGTGCAGCGCACAAACGCCCGTTAGCTCTGACAATGCCATGGATTTTTACCCAATCAGTGTTTGGCAGCTATCCAGTGACAGGCGGGAACTCTTCTCTCTAGTGTTTTCTAATTGCCTGCTGGCCCTAACTGGCTACAGCTGAGTCTGTGGAGTCTGGGTAATGAGGTGAGGATGGTCCAAAGTGTGGAGAAAGCCCAGATCTGTCACAGAATTATCTCCGTCTTTAAATACACCTCCACCATGTTTAAAAAAAAAAAAAAAAGTCCATAGAATCACTTTATTCGACAGAGCTCTTTGACTGAAACATCCTCTTAGTTCAAACATACTCTCTGCTTTGCCTCCTCATCTGTGCTACCATACTTCTGATATTGGCGAGCCTTTGAAGAATGCAGAGGAGGCAGGTGAGCAGAGTGGGAGGGAGGCTGAAACTGAAGGCTGATAACTTAAAAGGATGGATTACAGTAATACTGCCTGAACGACAACAACTCAGCGTTTGCTGGAACCTCAGCGTTTCCTCTGCTTATCGCTTCCTCAATCCTCTCAGCCCTTCCTTTCAGCCCTTCCTTCTAAGCGGAGGAAGGGCTGAAACTTCTTACCCCGTCTTTCTTGTCTCGCTCCAAAGCTCCATGCAGGAAGTCCCGTGACACTTCTTCGTTTTCGTCCAACCACTGGATGACAAATGGTTCAAACCACCTGTGGAGCGGAGAAAACCAGTGTTTTTTTATTTGAATACATGAGCACATAAAGTACGCAAATCAAGATTAGTTACTCACGCAGGATATTCAGGCACTCTGCTCTTAAAGAAGGGCAGGTCTTTGCAGTACTCGTTGTACAGCCACTTGACCTTGAAGTGCAGGTTCATGTAATCTGCACTCTTGCACAGGCGATTTTTTTCATGTTCTGAGGAAAAGAAGAAAGTGGTCAAATGCATGCTGAATTCAAAGCAAATCACTCCTGGAAATGTCTACCAGCAATTATCGTAGATCTGTTGTGCACACCGAGACATCGACCCCAAGTCAAGCAGGGCTTTGCATAATTTGAAAAACAGGTAGTTCCCTCAGGCTTTTTCAGGTTTCCATCTATCAACATCAAATAAGATATGAAGTCTGGAGCCCTTCGGACTCACTCTGTCAATTTTCATGCTAAATCGCTCCTGCCAAACAAACACATGAAGCTGCCGGTGGATGTGGCCTCATACAGAATCAATCATAACTTCAAAACTCTACATCGTCAATGCAAAACTTGATGCATTCCTTCAACTCACCTCATTACAGCGTATACTCCTGCCAAAGCCCAAATGACCTGTCTTGTCAATAAATAAATAAATGCATTCAAACTTAGATAAGAGGTACTAAATGCCTTAAGTCCTGCCAACACTTCACAGGTTATAATTAGTACAACCCCAAATCAGAAAAAGTTTGGACGATATGGAAAATGCAAAAAAACAAAACAAAAGAACAAACAACCAACCAAAAACAAAACAAAACAAAAAACGCAGTGATTCTTACATTTACTTTGACTTCTATTTCATTGCAGACAGTATGAACCCAAGATATTTCATGTTTTGTGTGGTCAACTTCATTTCATTTGTACATCTATTCCTGCATTTCAGGCCTGCAACACATTCCAAAAAAAAAAGATGGACACTAAAGCATTTACCACTTTGTAATGTTGCCATTCCTTCTCACAACAATTAAAAGACATTTTGGCATTGAAGATACCAAGCGATGAAGCGTTTTAGGTGTTATTTTGTCCCATTCTCCCTGCAAACATGTCTTAAGGCGTGCAACACGACGGTATGTAATTGGCAGTTGATTAATGAAGCACAGTCAAATATCAATAAAAGAATCAAACTGCTAATATTCCTCAGTGCAGCCTAGTTTCTGGCTGTATTTCTGTCAGTGTACTTGCTGGCATGGATTCAGAGTCTCAGTATATAAGATTGATTTGTACTCACCCTCCATTGCATACTTCATATCCTGAGCAAACAGATTCCACATGACTTCAGCACTGATTTTACCCACGTTGAGTTCCTGAGGAAACCTTGAAGGAGAAGAAAGAACAAACGAGACTGAGAAAGCAGATGGTGCTTTCACTGCCTGAAAAGTGGAACTGTTACGCTACAGTGGTGAGGAAATAAAATGTATAAAATTAAAAAGGAAAATATAACTTTAAAATTTTCGGGCAAGAGAGCATGCGTAAAAGAGACAGATGAGAGTGTGACTAGGCAGGAGTAGAAAGACATACTGGTTGAGGCAGGGAGTGTAGGAGTTCTTGTCCTCCTCGATAATGGAGACAATGAGAGTGATGAGTTTGGACCAAAAGTCCAGATTCTTGATGCTGGGTCCCTGCTCCTCTGGAGGTACAGTGCCCTGCTTGGCCTGGAAATGTAATGACACAAAATTATAACCCAAGATGACAAACAATTTGAAAAAATAAAGACTTGTACAAGCAACTGTTAATTTGTTCAATGCATAATGAGAAACGAGCGCCTCTGTTACTTTCAGGTGATTATATTTTGCTGAATCTCTAATTTTGTAGTATTTCCATATCGATGATGCACCCCTTTTTTTTAAGCAACATTCTCATACTTTGATCCTGCCTCTGTGGTACTGTCCTCATTTCTTCATCCATCGCTTCTGAGCAGGGGCATTTGTTTAAATTGAGTTATATTGTGCAAATCTCTTATCTACTTTTTACAGTTAAATATGATCAGGGTTTCATGTTAAACATCCCCCAAATTCCACAGTCTTTTGCATGTAGAAATTTTCTTTCTATAAACAAAGTACGAGGCACAGAAACAGTTATTTTGTAGACACCTGAATATGTTTTTGAAGGATGCATTGCCTCTGAAGCCATGTTCACATTATCGCAGCAAAACATGAAGCATTTTGCAGGTGTGTCCTCCGTTGTTGTGTTTGTGGTGCATTGTAAGAGTACTGTGTGGAATGTGATACATCATATCAAAAGATCACATTTATTGAAGTTTGTATGGTCAGACATCAATAAATTTGAACTTTTGATATGATGCTGATCTTCATAAACACAGTCAATAAGTGAAGAGTCAACAATTGACAATAAGCTAATGCCAATAACATAATGGTATTTCCACAATTGTGGAACAACAAATTCGTTTCCTGTCAAAACCAAAGCACAAAATACAAACCTGCAAAAGAAAATGTCAAATGCAGATTTCTGTACTGTTATTAAAACAGTTTGAAGTTTGAAATAAGTGAAACTGTTGTGGTTGAGATAATGACACAGCGAATGCTAGCAATATTCAGTAATGGATGCAAGGAAGAAGAAAGTGTTAAGCCACTGACATTTCTGTGGTAGTAAAGTTCTACATAGAGTAATCTGGTCTGCACAGTGCAAGACTGCAATACTACAATAACATGAACACAGTTTGAGTGTATGGGCTCTTTTGGCTGATAACATTAATATCTGTGTTGAAAACTACTGGTGTGAGCAATACCAACTTACTGAAAATGTGTATAATATGACCCATTCAGCATTAAAAATGTTCAGGTCAGGGCTGGTCCCCACATCCACTATCCTACAGAACCACCCTGGGTTGTGATTGACCACCCAGACTGACCAATGATCAATCTCCACCCTCCCACCCCACCGGAATGCAGCCATCTACTTTATCTGCTGCAGTCAGGTGATACAAGTGTCCATTCTGCCTTTTCCAGGTGATGAAAGTTTGACACTTTCACCAAATATAGATACACTTCTGATGGCTGAGTCCAGGATGTTATTGTAAGCTTGGATTTTAGTCTTGAACCAGTATGAGCACAAACAGAAATTATAAATCAATCAGATTCCCGAGTGCTTCAATAAAGACATTCACTTACTCCGCAAAGATCACAACATCGTCCACAAAGTCAAGGTCAATGAATCTTTCCTCACCAACAAAGACACCAAAGTCACTCAACACTGCAACCCTACCCAACACCTCATCCTGGCTGGCATTGAATGCTATTGAGAATGACCCTTGCAAGTATCTTGCTTGGTAGAGAGAGCAGTTCTTGCATTCCACATGATCACCCTTTACTTTCCAGAGAGGGACAACAAGCCCTTTCTTCAAGTCTGTTGGGATAATACCCATCTCTCAAATAGAAGCAAATGTTGCAAGCAACACTAGGAGAACAGGTTCCCCACCCACCTCGAGAAGTTCAGTCCCAATACCTGCAACTTTACCCACATTCAGCTGTTTTACCACCTTTGCAATCAGAGATTTGGTGGTTCACAGCTAACTGGTGGGTCTTCCATCAGAACCCTGGCACTGGAGATTTTCAACATCCCGGCAGAAGGATCAGTGTTACACAACAGCTCAAAGTAGCTAGCCCAAAGGGACAGCGTAGCAGAATCATCTGTCAGGACCGCGCCATCACTGGAAACTATGAAAACTTTAAAATACCTTTATTAATCATTGCCAGCCAGTGTTTAACATATGTATACTGTGAGATATATTTTAGGATACACTGCACCAGGTACTGAGACAGAAATGATGTTCCAGGTGCCCACCCGCATGAGCTGCCTCAGGTTTGGACCTGGGCGCCACTGTGCAGTGGACAACCCTTCAGCACCACACCAGCCACACATCCTCCAAAGACAAGACCCTTGGTGCTCTCCTATGATTTTGTCTTGTTGAGAGATGAGGCTCCAATCGGCTTTCTCCCATCCCCTTCATAGTGTGCGCTACCTTCTGATGGAAAGCAGTAGCAGAGTTACTCTCACGGAGAGCGGAAACAAGAATCTTCCTTTTTTGGTTTTTAGTTTTGTGAGGTATTTTTATGGCGGCTGAAGTACTAATCCCGCTGCCTACCCCCAAAAAGGATTACCTGCAGGTTGGAAGACCACCTACAGTTCCCGGATGCAGAGAGAGATGCAGAGTTACTTAGGGAGACTAAGATGAGAAGTATCACTTGCATTGTGAGGAAGAGTCAGCTTCAACATTTTGGCCATGTGACGCGTTTCTCTATGCATGATCCAGCACATAGGTGCCTGAGTGTTGAGGCTGGAGAAGGCCAACGGGACACCCACACTTCACTTGCCTATGGCAGATAGATGGTTATTTTAGACATGTGGGAATGGGCTGGTTGTCTGCCTGGGTGGTTGCCATCCAGGACCTAAGGCGGTTCCGTGGTGTTGTGGATGCAGTGAAGCATGGTACCAGCACATGCTCCCAGACTTGACTTGCACAAAGTAACATCCACAAAGGTGATAAAATTCATAAATCTAAATTTAAATTCTAAATAAGACAATTTACTCTACATATCTATTAAATATAAAAGTACTTACAAAAACCTCATTGTTTGAGAGAGAGATTTAGTTCAGTAGGAAAATCTTGACGATGTTGACAGTTTAACGCAGCTTATACATATTCAATATTTGCTGCTTAAATGGCATTAAACAGACTTAGAAATGCCAACTGTATGATGTCGCTGAAGATTTGCTGGAAGGAAAAAACTTAGAACTGCAGGGGCTGAAAAGTTAAGAATGATCTTGCATAGATTTCAGCAAAATATAGCAACATCCCTCAGGATGAAATGTTTTATTCAAAGGAAAAAATGCTCGTTTGAAATTTACAGGGGGCTCCAAACATAGCTGGTGCTTTAATGAGTACTCAGAATGACTTCTAGAAATCTCTGTTGAAATCCTGCACAGGAGTGATGGACGGATGAGTCTGCCCTGATGATGGGGGGGTCTGGCACATATGAAAAAAATGTCACAGTGTAGGATAATACCGAAATAAAGCCCAGACAGTGCACTAATGACATTCAAAAATGGATTGTACAAGGAATACCTCTGGCCAAGAAGCTTAATGAGTGAAGTACACCTTCCACATAATATAAGAATTAATGGAGAGAACTGCAAGGCAACTTCAAACGGATTATGACGTCAACGAGTTTGCAGATAAAATAAGTAATTTATTCTCCCTCAAATCAGGCATAGAAAGTGTCCCAGAGACAGTGAGGCATTCACACACACATACACTGACATTAAATCGATTGTTGTTTCTTACTGGGTCTGTCTGGTACTCGCGGCTGTAGAGTTCATGACAGTTATTAAAGATGTATTCGTAGGTGGAGTTGAGACAGGCTTTCACGCAATCCTTCACCACCTGACTGGCTCTGGGTGGAGACTGCAGCTCCTGGACCTGCACACAAACACAAGTGGACACATCCTGGCTCATTAATTCACCAGTTCTCTTCTATTTCGAGCGAATCGCACAATTGATACAATTTGCATCAAGATGATGCAAACCTGTATTTAAAGTGAACCCTACCCTAGTTATTTATTCATCAAATTTCGAGAGGAATGGCCAGTGAGTGATACACAAATACAAAGTGAATCAGTTGTACATATTGTAATTACTGTGATGACACAAACAGAAATGCTTGTAAGAGTTCAAATTAAAGGAATCACAAAACAGAACGAGATCAAAAGTGCTCAAAGAGCACAGCGATGCCATGTGCACATTTCAAAGCATTGGCATGTAGACAAAATATAAATGGACTTTTCAACAGTCAAGTTCACCAACAGTGAGATGTTTGCAGTCTATATTGAAATTTAGGAACTCCAGAACTTGCTTGCTGGATATGGGGCATCTTGTGGGGGGTTGGAGATGTATCAGGGTTAGGGTGAGAACTGAAAAATGTCCTATTTCAGTGATTGATCTGGTATGAAAACAATCACTGACTTACTAATGCATTCTTTTTCAATGGGACTCTAACCTTCACTTCCTGGTTGCCTTAACATCCATCTATCATTGTGAACACTGGACAGTATGTGGTTGATTAGGTGCAACATTTGTGTCCCAGCAATTCTGAGTTGTGCTTTTCTTTTCTTTTGTTAGTCTGGTCAAAGCAGATGGTCACCCCACTGAGTCTGGTCTGCTTGAGGTTTCTTCCTATAATCAAAAAACACCTGAGGGACTTTTTCCTCACCACTGTTACCAATGTGCTTGCTCATGGGGCGGGTGAGGTCTAGCCTTTGCTCGTGTGTAGTGTCTTGAAATGACTTGCGTTGTGATTTGGCACTGTATAAATAAATTGAATGGAATTGAATAATAAATATCTGAACTAATTTTCATAAAATTGGCCATTTTTCTATTTATTATATATTAGCATGAACCCAAGATATTTCAAGTTTTGTGTGGTCAACTTCATTTCATTTGTTAATATACATCCATTCCTGCATTTCATGCCTACAACACATTCCAAAAAAAGTTGGGACGCAAAAGCATTTACTACTTTGTAATGTTGCCATTCCTTCTCAAAACACTTAAAAGACATTTTGGCATTGATGATGCTAAGCGATGAAACATTTCACGTGTTATTTTGTCCCATTCTTCCTGCAAACACGTCTTAAAAAGTGCAACAGTAAGGGGTCATCGTTGTTGCCTTTTCATTTCAAAATTCTCCACACATTCTCTATTGGGGACAGAATAGGACTGCAGGTAGGCCAATCCAGTAGCTGTACCGTCTTCTTCCACAGCCATGCCTTTGTAAAGTGTTCAGAATGTGGTTTCGCATTGTCTTGTTGAAAAATGCATAGATGTACCTGGGAAAAGATGTTGTCTTGAAGGCAGCATATGTTGCTCTAAAATCTCAATGTACTTTTCTGCATGAATGCTGCCATCACAGAAGTGTAAATTATCTTTGCCAATGGCACTGACACAACCCCATACCATGACAGACACTGGCTTTTGGACTTGTTGCTGAAAACAGTCTGGACAGTCCTTTTTGTTTTTGGTCCGGCGCACACGGCATCCAATTCTTCCAAAAAAGATCTGGAATACTGATTCATCTGACCACAATACACGTTTCCAATATGTGATCGTCCAACCCAGATGCCTCCGAGCCCATAAAAGTCGATGCCGCTTCTAGACAAGGTTACCATAAGGCTTCTTTTTTGCACAGTAAAGTTTTAAGTGGCATTTGTGAATGTAACTCCGTATTGTAGTGCTTGACAAATGTTTCCCAAAGTAATCCCTTGCCCATGTGGTTATATCAGCTATTGGTGAATTATGATTCTTGATGCAGTACCGTCTGAGGGATCAGACATCACGGATGTTCAGCTTAGGCTTGCACCCTTGCTCTTTACGCACGGAAGTTCCTCCAGATTCCTTGAAACATTTAATGATATTATGCACTGCAGAGGGACAAATCTGCAAATCTTTTCTAATCTTTCTTTGAGGAACATTGTTTTTAAACATTTCAATAATTTTATCAAACATTTGTTGACAAACTGGAGATCCTCTGCCTATCTTTGCTCCTCATAGACTCAACCTTTTGTGGATACTGCTTTTGTACCAAATC
>OMMV01179651.1:0-13206 GCA_900302635.1 Chatrabus melanurus
TGATCCTCATCTTTGATCCTGACCACTGAACTTAAAGCTGATTACTGAATTATGATACTGGTCTCTGAGCTTTGATCCTTATTGTTGACCTTTGATCCTGATCACTCATCTTTGATCCTGACCACTGAACTTAAAGCTGATTACTGAATTATGATGCTGGTCTCTGAGCTTTGATCTTTATTGCTGACTTTTAATCCTGATCACTCATCTTTGATCCTGACCACTGAATTTAAAGCTGATTACTGAATGTTGATACTGGTCTCTGAGCTTTGATCCTTATTGCTGACCTTTGATCCTGATCACACACCTTTGATCTTGACTTTTGATCCTGATCACTTACCTTGGACCTGATTGGTGAATTTTGATACTGATTGCTGATTGCTTTGATTCCATACTCTGTATCAAAAAGAGTCAGGATCAAGGGGTAGAACCTATCCTTTGATCCCGACTGCTGAACGTAGAGCCTGATTGTTGATTGCTTGGATCATTTAATCAGGACCAAAGAAATCAGGATCAGAGATGAAAGCTCAAAGGCTGGATTGGGTTCAAGTGAATCATGATTAAGGATCATTTTATATAGCCTATAAAGGCTTTCAAAGGTATCAAAGGCAGGATCTGCCCCTTGATCTACATCGGCAACAAAATGTAATGGCTTATTCCTTGACCCAAGATTAATTTCTATCACACATTTGATTGAAATCCATTCATGTCCTTTTGAAATATCTTCAGACAATCCAACAATCAGACAGATAGTGATGAAAACATAACCTCCTTTACAGAGGTTTTTTAAAAAATGTGATTGCAAAATTTAATACATTGATCTTCTGCTCATCTTTGCGGGTATTTTTTTTTTAAAGATTTTTTTCACCTTATTTTTTATATCTGAATTTTAACAACCACACTTTGAGCAATCTGAATCTTGCATTTTCATGAGACACAGCTTTAATTTTTTTTACATCTGAAATTATGATTTATAAATTCAGATTAGATTTAAATCCAAATGTTTTGATGCTGCTTTATTTCATCATCCATAAATCAGTGCACACAGTCGTAAATATTATTTTACGTTCAAACGTCTAACCGGATGCTGCGTATTTTTTGTCTAACTTGACGGATGATCGTGAGCTGGGTTCGGGGGCAGGACTTCTGGCCGAGGCCGTGGACTTGTACCGGGGAAAAGAAGGAGACACAGGCCGTGTTTAGGCGGAACGCCATCGTTTTAGATTTTGCGTGCAGTGAAAAATGGTCTGTTGCGTCCAGTGGATGTTGTTTCTGTCGGTTCTGGTGGCGTTCGCCGCCTGCAACGCTCCCCCGGTACCGTTAGATGACATCCTCATTGAGAAAACTTTCGTGCCAGAGCAGTGCGTGCGCGCAGTCAAAGTAGGAGACTATGTCAGGTATCACTACAACGGCATGTTTCCGGACGGTAAGAAGTTCGACTCCAGGTGAGTACCGTTGAGGTGACTGCATTCCGACAGATCCGACTGTGCGCACAGTGGGGGGGGAACAGCGCCGTGCGTAAAAGCGAAGTGCGCGTTTTGTGGGTTGATCCTGTAAGCCACGCAGGCAGGCAGGCTCTGGATCTACACAACCTCTTCAAAGGGCTTCGAACCAACAACCTTCAAATGTGTAGCACCATGCAGACTTTCAGTCTGAGATTACATCTGAATTTATGAAGCTGATATAAATCAATGATATGGATTATAGTGTATTTATACAAACATGGATGTCCCCTGGACCCTAGTACCATTGGCCCTATCAACAGGCCAGTGGGTTACAACTAGGCCAATTAAACATATCAGTGAGAGCCTAATAGATTTAATCTGTCAGCAACTCACCATCAGCAGTTATTCGGTGCATCACACATTTTGTTCATGCATCAATACAAACCAGCCCAATTCTACTAAAAGTGACACTCCTAGTTGTCCAGGACTACTGGTATGGAAGCTAAACGTGGACAGAAATGTTTAAGCAGGCTCCTATGTCATGTGCAATCGTGTTTTAAATTTTAAATAAGTTAGCCAACCAAATGGCAAGTTATGGACAAGAAATAAGAGGGCCTCAGGTTTGAATCCACCCATGCCTACTTCCTTTCTGCATGGAGTTTGCATGTTCTCTCTCCATCGGTTCATGCTCCTTTCTCTACCCCTGACCAATCGCTAGATCTGGAGTTGGTCCCTTGGTGCCGGACTGCGGCTGTCCACTGCCCTTATTGATTTGGTTGTGTCTAACTAAAATTAGGATGGGTTACATGGAGCGAACACATTTCATTGTATGTTTGTACAATAACAATAAAGGGCCTTCTTCTAAATGATGAAAAAGCATTGGTAGGGCCGGATCTGTGAGAGCTGCCTTCGGGCTAGCCGTTTATCTGCATGTCTCAGTTCTAATGATGATATAGGATACAGTTAGGGTAGGGCTGATTGTATTTGTAGCTGACCAGAACACTATCATCTTCATTCGGCCATTGCTAGAACTGTGGCCCAACATCTGATGCCTCCGGTATCCAAAATAATAGCCACTATGTGGTAGAGGTCTAGACCTGTATTTGACCCACTGTAAATTCAATTCAATTCGATTCAATTTATTTATACAGCGCCAAATGACAATATAAGTCACCCCAAGGCGCTTCACATGAGTAAGGTCTAACCTTACCCACCCCCTGAGCAAGCACATTGGCAACAGTGGTAAGGAAAAACTCCTTCGGGCGTTTTTTTAATTATAGGAAGAAACCTCAAGCAGACCAGACTCAGTGGAGTGAACATCTGCTTTGGCCATACTAACAATAAAATGCAAATAAAACAAAACACAACAAAGAATTATCACACATGCAAAGACAGAAATGTTGCAGCTAAGGAACCATAAACATGTAGAGTCCAGTGGTTTCAAGGACCGACTGCTCATAAGACATCCAAATGGTAAAGAGCAGAGTCCCAGCAAATAGACCACAATTGGCAAGTCTGCAATCAACGCCCGGTCAGTCACAGAAGGGTAGAATGCACTACTGGAAGTGCTAGAAGAATAGCCGGTATGTGGTCGAGGTCCAGACCATATTGGTCTCACAGCAAAAGCAACTGAAAGTGGTTTGGACCCGTGTTTGACCCACGGGGGATGTGATACCAGAAATAATAGAAGAATAGTCAGGATGTGGTAGCGCTCCAGTCCATATGAAACTTGAAGTGCTGGAAGAACAGCGAGTACGTGGTCGAGGTCCAGACCCTTGGTGTGTTGTGTGTCATCTCTTTTGCTGCAAAGTGTTGAATGCCTTTACTTACGTTGTTAACGGATATATAAAAATAAGGAATGGGTTTGGTTATGTTCCAGTTACGACCGCGGCACCACCTACAACGTCTTTGTTGGTAAGAAGCAGCTGATTGAAGGCATGGATAAAGCTCTGGTGGGGATGTGTGTCAACGAGAGAAGATTGGTCAAGATCCCACCACAGCTTGCCTACGGAAAACAGGGATATAGTGAGTATGCTCTGACATGAACACATCGTGCTGTTGACTGACTGGATCCTCTTCATAAATAAATGGACTGCATTTCTGTAGCGCTTTTCCATCTAGCAGATGCTCAAAGCGCTTTACAATGATGCCTCACATTTACTTCCCACAGCCAAGGCCGGTACCCATTTTTACAGCTGGGTGGACTGAGACAATGTAGATTAAATGTCTTGTCCAAGGACACAGACAGGCAGCATGAGTGGGATTCGACAGGCTGCTGTTTATTCTTCTCGGGTGGAACTATAGGCGCCATAGGTGTAGCTAGGTGGATGGATTTTGGGTTTAAACCCCTCTCAAAATATTCGACACATAGTGATAAGGCTTTTTATACTTTGAATCAAATAAACCAATCGGTTAAGAAAATGATTCCCTCTTTTGAAACATTCAAAATACTAAATGACACATTGCTCCATCAAATGATTACTGTTTTGAAACACTGAAAAAAAAGTAAATGAACAAATTGCTTCAGAAAATGATTCACAGTTTCAAAATACTCAAGACAGGAAATGAACCAATTGCTTTAGAAAATTATTAGTTGTCTTTAAGCACTCAAAACTGAAGCAATTGATGCAGAAAATGATTTACTGTTTTGAAATGCTGGAAACACTAAATGAACCAATTGCTTCAGAAAACTATTCATAGTTTCAAAATGCCGCTGTTCCAAATGAATTCATTCAGATCAGTGCAAAATGCTCAAGACAGAAAATGAACCAATTGCTTCAAACATGAATAACTGTCTTTAAGCACTCAACACCGAAGCAATTGCTTCAGAAAATGAGCCAGTTCCAAAATGCTCAAGACAAGGAAATGAACCAATTGCTTCAGAAAATGCTGTCTTTAAGTACTCAAAATTGAAGGAATTGATACAGACAATGATTAACTATTTTGAAATTCTTTAACAGTAAATGAAATAAGCATCAACACACTACATGAAACACTTGCTTGACAAAATAATTCAGTTTCAAAAGGCTGGAAATGCTCTTTCAACAAGCTGCTTCACGCGTTCAAAGTGCTCATAAAACAAAATTAAACAAATGCTTTAAAACGTTTTTGATTACTCTTATTTTTAATTTAAACACTTCCAAAAAAGGATGACTTTCTGAAGCAATTGTTTCAGTGTTTTGAAATGCTCAAGCGACTGCTTTGCAAAAAGATTCAATGTTTTGAGTATTTTCCAACACTGAATCATTTGAGCATTTCAAAACACTGAAACAGTTGCTTCAGAAGATGATGAATTCTTTGGAAGTATTTGAAACACTGAGTTGGTGACATTTGCTGGACAATGAGGATTCATTCTTCAGAAACATTTGTTTCAGAAGGTGCTTTTTCATTTCAAAACACCGGAAATGCAAAAATGAGCAGCTTCTAGTGAAACTTTACAACAGGAGAATGCAAAGGAGCGGATGCTTTTTATATGTATTTGCATATTTTTGTCGTGATGAGAAGATACGTGGCCGCAGGGCCTGTTTACATGTACAGACCAGTGTGTCAGTGAAGAGAGGAGGCGTGTATGGACACGTAAAAAAAACTGAGGCCGTCATCTACAATGCTGCACGAGAGAAAACAAGAGCAGGAATAAATATGAAAAGAATATTAACGACGAGAGACATTTAATGGAAGGTATGTTAAATGAGACTTTTAAGCCCATTAAAGCTCTGTCAGTTCATCCATCAGCCCTGAAAATTTAATAATAGCTTTCGCCTACACAGTTCCTCTCTGCCTCCTCCTCTGCAGCTCCCACACACCTGAGGAACGTGTAACAGCTCACACGGCAACTCGACACGTTGCTGTGTCCAACAGGGCAGAGAAAATAATTAATTCAGGACCCACAAGTGACATCAGTTCAGTAAATTGTACATTTTTTAGATAGCAAAACAACAAGGCTACGTTCGCATTACCGGCTGAAGTGACCTGCATTTGTTTGTTTTTGTTTTTTTCCACAACCCTGATTTGATTTTATTGTCTAGATGGTTCACAAAAATCAGATTTGACACGTTCACCGTGTTCAGAAGCAATCAGACCTGTGTCACCAAAATCAGATTCAGTCCACTTTCACTGGAAATGTGCACATAACCGAAGAAAAGCTGCAGTTACTGAGAACATCGCTGGAAAGGAGTTTGCATTCCTGTTCCTAATTTCATTTGAGCTGGTGGTCCAACTCCACCAGCTAATAAGCTGCATTTCTTTACTCTGCAATGGAGGTTTGTCACCGGGATTACTCAAAAACAGATCAACCGATCTTATTGAACGTTGGCAGAGCGGTGGGGCATGAGCCAAGAAAGAGCCCATTAAATTTTGGTGTGGATCTGTATCTAGGGGCGGCTTCCGGAAATCTTTATCTTGTGCAACACATGAAAATTTTCAGCTAGTCCATCACTTTCTCATAAAACAATGCATGGATTTCAATTTTAAAAAATCATACATATGTACAATTTTAATACCTATAAACCAAGCAGCAACCTCCGGTCCTGAAAAATGAAGCCAATGCGGAAGTGCCAAAACTTGCAGTTCCTTGATTGGCCACTTGAGGCTGGCTCCAGAAGTGATTCAATCCCCATAGATGCTTATGTTAAACGCCCAACTTTTTAATACGTGCACCCAAACCACGGCCCAATCCGCGAAACTATGCTTTAATCAAACACCCGAACCAAAGTCCTGCTAGCTGTAGCTTGCTTGGTAATGATGAGTTGATGGGTGTGTTCAGGCTTAATTCATCCCACCCAGGTCATGCTGGCCTTGCCCAAGCTCCACCTCTTTGCCCATTTATGGGTTGGTCGAGAGCTAGGCGGATTCAGGCACTGCCAAGATGGCGACATCTAAGAGTCGCCCCCTTTGAGCGTCAAACCCGCTTTTCAGAAAACCGATGGGCGATGATGTCATGGAGGGGGTTTGTCCAGTATATATATACAGTCTATGTTATATAGATGCAGTTTTGTACAGATCTGGATAACAGTGCGAGTCCAGCGTGACCCACGTTGTGCCTCGGTTGAGGTTCGCACTTTATTGTACGTAAAATCTAAAGTTTAGCTCTTAAAAAAGCTGCATGGATGCTCTTATTTTGACAGAAAATTGGTATTGTTGATCTCATTGGCCTTTGAAGCCCTTTAAAGTTACAGTTCGGGGATTTGAAGACCTTCGATCTCCAAAAAGTTTTCAAATTGAACGAACAGCTTTGGAATAAAATGGACACTAAGACACCCTTTTTATGAGGATAAACAGACACGTCTTTAAAACATGACGTCACTATTTTGTCAGGATGTCTGGACTGCAGCCGGGATGTAAACACAAGAACGCACAGATGAAGAGCATGTTTGCATGTGAGCGAGCTGGACGTTCAGGGAGGAAACTCGGAGACGGTCGTTGGAAAAGCACGGAGACTGACACGCGCTTCTCTTTCCTCCAGGTGACGTCATCCCTCCTGACTCCATCCTCCATTTTGACGTCCTGCTCCTCGACGTGTGGAACCCGGAGGACGGCGTGCAAATCAACACCTACTACACCCTGCCCACCTGCTCCAGAAAGGTGGAGGTGTCTGACTACGTGCGCTATCACTACAACGGGACGCTGCTGGACGGGACGCTGTTTGATTCCAGGTTTGTTCTGCGTAAACCTCCATTCGCACAAATATGCGCCTACACGTGTCCTGATTCGTCTGTGCTTCGCTGCAGCCACACTCGCATGCGTACCTACGACACTTACGTGGGGATCGGCTGGCTGATTGCCGGTATGGACCAAGGCCTTCTGGGAATGTGCATTGGAGAGAGACGCATTATCACGATGCCGCCTTCACTGGGATACGGAGAAAATGGAGATGGTGAGTGAATTTGGTGACGATCATTATGTTGGGGATCCTTTGGGTCAATAACAACAAATATACTGATTTCAAAAATAAACTGGATGGAATGCGAGTTGCATTAATGCAGTTTGGCCCGGATGGAAATCCACGTCGGGTAACAATGTGCCAGATCCGGATCGCTGTCAAAAACAAAAGTTGCAGATGGCAACAGGTGATGCACTTGCACCCTTCGACCACACGGGGGCAGTAGATCACGCTTATGCCTTCACCTACATCTCATTTTTTTCCCTACTCATAAAAATAACATTATACATCTCGTACCTCATAAACAATTACAACAGTTGCTGCTTCATTTCACCCCAAGGCGACATTTAAAATACCGTTACAATCAGCATGTAGGTGAATCATGCCAAATTAAACTAAGAGCACAGTGATGCCACGCCCACATCACAAAGTATTAGGCACGTAGGGAAATGTTACTTTTAAAGTCAATTCAATAACAATAAAATATCTGAACTTATTTCCAAAAAAATGCCATTTGACCTCGACATCTGACCTTGATTGTTGATTGCGCCGAACAAATATCAAATCATCCATCATACACCATCCATAGCCCCAATGTACCTGACAACTTTGACCAATATGAGATACGATATTAAGACATCTTGCTCACATACATACATGCACACAAACATATTTACATAGAGCTCAAGGCAATCACAAGAGTGCACGCCTCTGGGCCATTGCTAAATATTGTAAACAGTAATTCGCAACAATTTAAGAAATTTTTTTAAACAAATATGTTTAAAAAAATCTATTTTAATGAAACTCTTTTGTAGGTCGAGTCCCAAAATACTGTACATGCACTCTCCTGAACATAGCTCATTTTTGCTTTCTTCTTCTTTCGGCTGCTCCCGTTAGGGGTCTCCAGCAGATCATCCGTCTCCATCTCACCCTGTCCTCTGCCGCACCAACCACCTGCATGTCCTCCCTCACCACATCCATAAACCTCCTCTTTGGCCTCCCTCTTCTCCTCCTGCCCGGCGGCTCCACCCTCAGCATCCTTCTCCCTATATACCCTGGGTCCCTCCGCTGCACATGTCCAGACCATCTCAATCTCGCCTCTCTGAATTTGTCTCCAAACCGTCTGTGCTGTCGCTCTGATATGTTCATTCCTAGTCCCGTCCATCCTCGTCACTCTCAAAGAATTTCGCAGCATCTTCGGCTCCGCCTCCTGTCTTTTTGTTAGCACCACCGCCTCTAAGCCGTACATCGTAGCTGGTCTCACTACCGTCTGGTAAACTTTCCCTTTCACTCTTGCAGATATCCTTTTGCCATAAATCGCACACTTTGCCACACCCACTCCACCCTGCCTGCACTCGCTGCACAATTGCAAGCAATTGGACGTCCAAAATACATATTAAAGATGTCAGGTCTTCGTCTGAAAGACGTCAGGTTGGACTTCCAAAATACGTCTCAAATACATAATTATGTACGGACCCAAACTGGTCAAAAAGACGTCATTTTCTGACCAATTGTGGACCAAAACCATGACCAATTTGGGGCCCAATTTTGAATGAATCATGCATCAGTTCCGGACGGTTTTCTGAATAATTTAGAAGTTATATATTCTGGACCAGTTTTTGGATGTATTTGGGAAGAAAATTGGGACCAGTTCTGGACCAACTGTAAACAAGTCCATCATATTATTTTTGATTCTCAAAATATAGTAGGAAAAAAATGACAAAAATTTAAGAATATCTCCATAATATAATTTTGATAGAACACTTTATTTTACAGGGGATCTTTTCATTTAAATGGTCTACATTAATTTTATATATATATTTTAAAAAAATTCAGCGCTGTTGCTGTCTGAGACTGGCTCAAGGACATCTGTCTTTACTGGCACAGCTGCTGCAGCTGCTTCCATCTGAGGAACTGAAACAAAAAAAATAATAAACAAATTTGAGAAGATTAAATTTTAAAAAAGGACATGACTGTTATTTTTTACAAAAGTTTAATTATGCAAATTTTAAAGGTCAAACACAAACATAGAGTCTCACCTCCGAGTCCAAACAGAAAACACTTCAAACTGTGAATATTTCTGCGAAAACGAGCGTTTGACTCGGACATTAAAAACTCTGACTTACCTGAAGGTTCTCTTCTTTCCTTTTGTGCTTTTATGTCTAACAGTTAGAAAATGACACAGAGCGATGATATGTTTACTTTTTCTTCCACCCTTGACCTCCGACCTCAAACTGCTTCTGGTCAAGGCATAAACGCGTCACTATAGGTGTATTCACTACACTGTCTCCTCT
The DNA here is from genome assembly GCA_900302635.1 of Chatrabus melanurus. Classification (NCBI taxonomy): domain Eukaryota; kingdom Metazoa; phylum Chordata; class Actinopteri; order Batrachoidiformes; family Batrachoididae; genus Chatrabus; species Chatrabus melanurus. Next base: position 9,618 of record OMMV01179651.1, read on the forward strand.
ATGTGGTGAACTGATCACATCTGGACATAGAAAGACAGTCCACTGACGTAACAGTGGTCCACATGTTATGTCCAAGTGTTACGACAGCTGATCCGGGGCTGTTTTTAATATGCGATTGGAGCATTTGCACCGTTCTTCCTCACTTTTTTCTCCTCCATCCTTCCTTCCCCTCTCTCCAGGCAGCGACATCCCCGGACAGGCGTCTCTGGTGTTCGACGTGGTACTGCTGGACCTCCACAACCCCAGAGATGGCATCACAGTGACTAATCAGATGATTCCCGAACCCTGCACGAGAAAGACGATTGCTGGAGACTTTGTACGCTATCACTATAACGGCTCGCTCCTCGATGGAACGTTTTTCGATTCCAGGTGCGTATTTGTTATGTGCATTTGTTGCACAGAAATACTCGCGATAAATCATCGTGTTAGAATAGAAATTTCAGTGTTGGTTAATTTTATGTCTGCAGTTCTTTTTGTAATCTGAGGGGGGCAGCAGATCTCTACTGCTCTGATGCAGTCTGACAAGAGGAAATGAAACTTAAAATGCCACTTACTCGAACAATGGATGCAGTTTCCTGATTCCATTACGTAACGGTATATTAAGTCTGAAAATATTTGCTGCGGCTTTCTTTTTGTGTTGGTCTTTGGTGTTTTGTCAGTTTTGGGGGAAGAGTTGATCAGTTTGCAACACAATCCTGTGTACACGCCTTTAAAAAGTGGCAAGAAAATTTTTTATAAAGGTACTGAATTATCATTAGTGCAATTAGAAGCCATACGTTTTAATCATTAACAAAAACATTTGTATAATATGGACAATTCTGCTTTTTTAAATAATTGGACATCATATGTGGTAAAAGTTAAAGCTACAGTGCGTAGGATTTAGAGGCATTTATTAGCAGAAATGCGCTGCACATAATGTGATTCACTTAAAGCTACCGTCTGCATGTACTGTAATCATATCACATCCAACATGAAGATTTTTGGTTTTTTTTTAACATTATGGCATGAAATTATGAGGTATGCATCAAATTTATATTAAATTATATTCTCACGTCATGGCACCTACATGCATAATACATACTACATACATATTTTGGCCCAAATATCGCCGGTGGCATTCGCAAATGTTTTGCAACTCCCAATTCAGTGTGAGTCCAATTGAGACCTTGTCGCTATTCGCCTATTTTCTCGCAATTTTGTGTCTCCAACTGGTCTTGAGCTGTCTCAGGCCAGTGTGATATGGGGCCTGACTCTGTCTTTCCCATTTTACAGCGCAGTCGGAAGACTGAAGACAAAAGAAGAGGAATTAGTGGTTGCTCCCCTATACACCATTTACTGGTTGCTAGTGCAGGCTAACAAGTTTGAGAACACTATTTTTTATGAAATGGAGGATCATAAGTACAGTATTACTTATCACAAAAGAAGGCAAGGGAGCATGGGCCCCTGTCACCAAACAAGTGAAAACATAGAAGGGAAACAAAATCATGCTGCATGATGCAGTCTGCAACCTCACCACTAGATGGCACTAAATCCTACATACTGTAGCTTTAAAACTAAAGTTCAGAACATACAGAAGTGCTGCATTTTTATCTCCTTGTTTGAATTTGACAAGCGCATCTCTTTCGGTTTTGATGTGAAACATGAACTGTGTTACTTGCTTTCTTAAGAAAGGTGAAACTTAATTAAGCAATATGACCGTTTCCACTCAGAATGAAATACTGTCTGCATGTCAACCCTCCTTGCTTGATGTCTCGTTTTCTCTACACACTGCGAAGATGCTGTGGTTTCACTGATAAGACCAAACAGGAAGAGCGTCCTCCCACAGACACTTTTCATCTCCTCATACTTAGAATTGCACCAAAATATGTGGACAAATACCCTCTAATGTGCACCCAATAACATCTGTGGATGCGGCTCCGGTGAACTGGGCTTAGAACTCGATCAACCGTATCGCTCTGATTATTACTTTTGTGATGTTATTCATCATGCCTCACTGCCTTAAATTTAAAAATCTAATTTAAGAAATTCTTAAATTCGCAGTTTGACTGTTTTCTTCATTTCCCTCAATGTGGCAGCAGGATCATTTGTGTTAAATTGTGTTTTTCCATCAGCTACTCCCGTAATCGCACCTACGACACCTATGTGGGTCAGGGCTACGTGATAGCGGGCATGGACGAGGGGCTGATCGGAGTGTGCGGCGGGGAGAGACGCACGATCACCATCCCCCCGCATCTCGGCTACGGGGAGGAGGGCACAGGTAAGCTTGTCTTCAGATATCCATGTGTGTAAAATAAAGGAAAATTCTCTTTTTATGCCACTTCACACATCTCACCGTCTTTCTCTCAGGTGCCAAGATCCCTGGTTCAGCTGTGCTGGTGTTCGATATTCTCATGATCGACTTCCACAACCCTTCAGACAACGCTCACATCACGGTCACTTTCAAGCCGGAAGTGTGCGATAAGCTCACCAAGAAAGGAGACTTCGTCAAATATCACTATAACGCGTCTCTGATGGACGGCACAGTCATCGACTCAACGTAAGTGAGATGTCGCGTGACTTAAGGATCGCTTTCCCGTTAAAGTTAAGGAAAACACTTAAAGTAAAAAAGAAGGCCTAAGAATTTATTTTTTTTGTTGAAATTTTACTGTCTCTGCCCCTTGATCTGGATCCATCACAGATTTAGACAAAAACGTGACCTCTGTGATAGAGGTCACCAGCTGAACTTAGGTGTCCGTCAGTCTGTGTCTGGACGTGGGATCATGTTCTATATTGTAAAATTAATCAAGGGCCAGCAAACTGTGAGAGAAACTGAATCCCGTGACAACTGTTCTAATGCATGCTGGGAGAATGGCCAGGTGCGCCCACTTGCTCCAACTCCTACGATCCACTTACCAGACGCTAAAGGAGATGTGCAACAAAACCAGGCGAGTACAGCTGGTGTCGGCATCCTGTATGAAACAGGTTTTGCATCAAATTCCAGTTCATTATATTTGATGGAGGTCACAGTGTAGATTTAAAGAGGAAGTTCTTTTAATAAGTTCCTCTTCACCCACCATCATTCTATTTATGTTAACTGCACTTTGTGTCACATCCTGGCAACAGCACTCTGTGCTGAGTTTCTTTCTTTAATGGAAAGTACAGCATTTCTTCACTTCTCCTGTCTGAGGGTGTTATCTGTAGTTTGCAGTCAAAGGCTTTAAGCCTTTCTTGAGAAGAGCTTCACCTGTGAAACTATTTCAGTTTATAACATAATTGTTATACGATCTGAGCAGCAAAAAGCAAAGTATAGAAAAATAGTCCATTGTATGTCATTTTTCATGCAATTTGTTTCCATTTACCGTTCATTTTGGTTCCATACGTTTCGCTCCACTGAACGACTGCACTAGCTTTTCGTAAAAATACGTCCATGATACGAGGAAGCTATCTGTAGCACGTGGACTTTGCCTTGTCTATGATCTATTTAGGTGTCATATAAAACAAATAATGAATGTTTTCCATTTGTGCAATGGAAAGTTCAACTCATGCAAATATTCTTAACCATTGCCCTCAGAACATTCATTATTTGTATACTAGTTAACAAAACCAACTA
>OMMV01179656.1:0-12447 GCA_900302635.1 Chatrabus melanurus
AGATAGGTGGCAAGGTTGTGATAGATAATGCACTGTACCCTTCTTCCTTTTTTTTTGACTGGTGTCTGCCGATTGTGGATCTGGGGGTAAAACGAGGCTGCTGAACATATCCTATCTGGCAATACTCCAGGTGTGAAATAGGAAATAGAAAATGGTGCAAAAGCGTCAGTGCAATGTGGCTGCTGCTCGATAAGGCCGCCTTCGAATAATTAAATCTTCTGCTCTGACCATTCTGGTGAGTTGCTGGTGCCCACGCCTGCGTCCAGCCATTTTCTGCCCCTGGTCTCGGAGCCCATATGGCTGGCTACAGCGTCTCTGTGTGACCTATGGCCGAGCCTGTTGTTCAGCCAAGCCCCCTCTCCCGAGTACCTCAGTAATTACAAAAAAGCTGAAAGTCGCACCAACCCCAAGAAAAGGTGAGTGCGATTATGTGTGGGTGGCAAAGTTCAAGGGGGCACTCCAGTGGCACACCAGTATATCAAATAGTATATCTCCAAGCGCTACCTCTGATCAATCAGGATTCTGTATTCATTAGAGTCATCTGTTCCCACGAGTGACGATAAAACAAAAAAAACCATCACAGCGCTCATTTCAGTGATGAGGATGCCGTCTCTCGGGGATTACTAGCCGAGGTAAATAAACATGAGTCACAATTAAGGTCAGAGAAGATCATCGCCGTCTGTTGTTCATCTCACAGGGGATTTGAATCCGTTTGGACATGCTTGGATTGAGAACTTTGCGGAAAAGACCTTTATTTTGGCAGTATTCCGAGTGTGACACAACAAATGAAAAGCCGACAGATATCCTTGTTTGATTTGTCAAGCGGCATCACTAGCAAAATATGCATTTATACAGGGTATTTGAATCCACATGCCGTCACAAATTGTGTGGCCTATACGCCAATGATATTCATAAACTCAGATTATTTTCATTTGCTTTATTCCGCCGAGGCGCCGGCAGAAGTCCTGCCCGTGACAATTGGCTTCCTTAACACTTGAGTGGTTTCAGTCGGGTGTAGTTTGAGAGAATATTGTCCAATTTAAGAACAGTCAAAAGACCAGAGTATCCATGCACGTCTCTAGCTGAAGCCGGCACTATTAATAATATAAAAACAGGTGCTGCTTCTGGCCGTCGCCGTGTTATTTTACGGTGGGCTTCTAGGAAAGGTCATTACTCTTAGTCAAGGGGGAAACGCATTTTCGCAGCGAGGCCTTTTATTACGGCCGTATTTTAGGGCCGTGATGACTCCGGTTTAGCTCCATGTATTATTTAGTGTTGTGTGACAATTGTGTTTGTAGCTGTGTTACTGCTGGCCCGCTGTTACAGTCGATATCCGCCTGAATGGAAATGTGCTTCCACGTCCTTCCCACTCATGTAATTGTCACAACGAGGAAGCTGAGACAAACGTGGGAACACAACTCCTCCACTGATTTTCAATTCACTGCGCTAAGTTTGACCTTTGTGGAGACTAATCAATGCCTGTGCTTCTGCAGACGCACTATTCATTTAAAAGGGATGATTGTGGTGTGATCTCATATCCTCGTGGGGCAATATTATTGAGGGGTAAACAATGCTATTAATAGAGGAATAACACCTTTTGATTACAGGATTTATTGTTAGTCGCATTCTTTCATTGGTGCATGTCTGACCTTTTGCTGCAGGCTTTAAACTATACAGAAAAACGGATTAATGCGCTTGACTGAACATGGCACGCACAAACATTTGGGATGCAAATTTTGATTTGCATGGAGACGGAGGCTCCCATAGCCACCAGTGAACTGCCACAAAAGCCACAAAGAGGGACACAGGAAGCCATCTGACCCCGCACTTAAGCCTCCTGCTGTGCGCCGCCCCACAGGAGTAGCTATAGGACTGGATTTTGGGTTTAAACCCTTCCCAAGATTGTCCACAAATAATGCTGCAACAAGGCTTTTGGAAACTTTGAGCCAAACAAACTAATTGTTTCACAAAACCATTCAAATGCTCAAATCAGTAGATGAAACAACTGCTTCGGTCAATGATTAACTGTTTAAAACTCTCGAAACGCTAAAAGAGGCCTTTGTTTTTGACAATGATTCAATTTTGAAACTTTTTAAACAGTAAATGAATCAGTAGCATCACAAACGATTCACCGTTTTTGCGATCCTCGAATCAGCAAATGAAATTTAGTTTAGAAAATGATTCATTGTTTCACAGTTGTTGAAACATAATAAAAAGCTTGATTCAGAGAATAAGTCCATGCTTTGAAACACTTGAAATATTAAATGAAATAATTGCTTCAGAAAATATTTCCATGGTTCAAAATGCTCAAAACACTAAATAAAATAATTACCTGTGAAAACATTTCAAAACTCGTGCAAGACAAAATGGTTTGGAAAGTGATTCAATGCCGTGAAGCACTAAATAAAGCAACTCCTTCCAAAAAACTTTGGCAACACTGAATGAAACATTTACTTCAGCAATGCTTGAAACACAATGAAACAATAGTTTCTGGAATTGATTCAATGTTTTGAAACACTAACTAAAACAACTGCTTCAGAAAATAATTCACTGTTTCAAAACACTGAACTCACTAAATGAAACAAGTACTTCAGAAAGTGAAACGCTAAATTAAACATTTGTTCATAAAAAAAATATTTCGATTCAAAATGCTCAAAACACTAAATTGAATAACTGATTCAGAAAATGCTTCTTTGTTTCAAAATGCTTGGAAACTAATTTCTTTTGGTTTCTCCTGTTTTGCTTGGGGTCGCCACACCAGACCTGGTATGGATCTGCATGTTGATTTGGCACAAGTTTTACGCCAGATGCCCTCCCTGACACAGCTCCAGATGTGCAAAGTGAATGGCGAGTAGTTGAAAAACAATGAAAAATTTGATTCAGAAAAATTCAATATTTTCAAACACTAAATGAAACAATCGCTTTTGAAAATGATTCACTTTCAAATTGCTTAAACCACTGAAGGAAACAAATGTTTCAAGAAAACTCATTGTTTGTAAGTGGTGAAAACTGTTAAGGAGACAATTATTTCAGAAAATGATTCTGTTTTGAAATGTGCAAAACACTAAATAAAAACACTACATTCAGGAATTGATTCACTTTTAAAATGCTTGAAACACAGTGAAACAAGTGCTTCAAAAATGATTCACTGTTTCAAAACAGAAAATGAAGCAGCTGCTTCAGAAACTGATTTCGTTTTAAATACTTTTTAAAAAAAAAAGCTAGATGAAATAGTTACTTCAAGAAAAAGCTTCAGTGTTTGAAAATGCTTGAAACACTATGATGACAACAACGAGCAGACATCGGCCTTAACGAGTCCTGTCGCTCCCTTCCGCTGCCACTGTGGGTCATTCAGAGGCGAGCTGAGTTGAAGCACGCGCCGTGCAAACAACCACGCGTCTCATCCGCTGAACGTGTCGGCGGATGAATGCAATTATGCTGTTATTTGTTTGCGCTTTATGTCCGAGGGTGTCTTGTGCCCATTACGCCTGTTGTACCGTTGAGCAAGGATGACCACATCTGTTTGCCACCGGGGTACGAGGCGTTATTAATCTTCACGGGAGGACATTTAGCGACATCAAACCTCCATTTATTAGCCTCTAGCGCGGGATTGGAGAACTGGCGAGGGGAGATAATGACTTTAAGCTCCCATTTAGTCAATTAATTCTGCAAAGAGTTATCAGAAACGGCTTGCTAAAAAGTGCGAGTCGCTGTCGCTTCTGATGGCCCAATTCAAAGCCATATTTCAGAGCTGAAAGTCATTATTTGGCAGTCGTGCTCGGAAAACAGCAAAGAGGAAGAGGGAGCCTTTAAAATGATGTGCTGAGAGGCTCTTCTTCACTCGACGGTAAACACAGCCGTAATAAAAAAAATAAATAAATACTGGTTCATAGTTCACAGAAGCTCACTTTTGTTTTTGTCAAAGTGACAACAGGGAGAAAGAAAAGGGAGTGAGATGAAAGATGGAGCAGTGTACGGCGAGCTGGCAACCCACAATTTAGTCCAGGCTGCGGAGATGTAAAATTAAGTGCACTAGAGAAAGGGTGACTTCAGGAGCCCTCTGTGGGTTCCAAACTGGGCCGCTCTGATGTCTGTTGTAAGAGCTTCGGACTGAATCATGCGAGCTCTGCTGAATGATGGTACAGTGGAAATAAGTAGAAAAACAGGGAAAACGGCGGCCTCGCATTGACTTGGCCCAGATTGTATGATTTATACGGGTTATTTGGTATGCATTTGGGCAGCGAGGCAAGGTAATGTGTTTGCAGTGAGCTCTGGAGCGCTACGTCGGGATGGATGCTTTGGGCACAGTCCTGCCTCAGACAGGGATGGTATGAGCTAATTCATTTAGACTGTCATTCAGTCCAAGGCACAGTGATCAGAAAATTGATTGCAGCACAAGATTCACATTAGCAGGGTCTCATGCAATGCACTATATTCTGCCTGTCAGTCCATGTCCATGCGTGCTACTGTTGACATGGTGGTATATCCAAGGCCCAACGTAGAGTGCTGAAAAATGAAGGCAATGCAGAAGTGCCAAATCTTGCAGCTCCTTGGAATGGCCACTTAAGGCTGGTTCCAAAAGCAAGTCACACCCAATAGAGCCCCATGTTAAAATCTCCAACTTTACACCTGAAATAAACATGTTTACAGCCTAGTACAAAAAATGTTTTTGGTCTCGCTAGTTTCCGCGTTCATGACAAATGTGTGGGGGTGAATTTTTATGAAACTCATTAGTTTAAGATATCAAAAGCCATAACGTTGTGAATAATTATGGGCATGGTCGCTTAGAGTGACAGCTAGTGTGCGTCGACGGGTCCAGGGCCATGCTAGCAGAGGCCGCTGCTAGCAGTGGCTGCTAGCTGCTGTGGACTTGGCTGTGTTTGTCCTTTCTAAGCGTTTTATTACGAATAACTGGGATAATATGGCTTACTGTGCGGTTAATTGCACTAACTGATGAAGACGTCTGTGCGCCAGTATTTCTGTTGAGTGAAATTGTATTATTACTTAATTTATGTTAGCACCGTTAGCACTAATTAGCAGGTATTCATAGCTTGGTGATGTTAGCGCCACTGTTACTCTACAGTTACTGAGGCAATATTCCAGTCATAATTTTTAATACGGGGACGGGTCATTATTCCGAAGGTCCATTGGTCCGAAGGTCCATTTGACCGAAAATTAGGGTTAGGGTTAGTTAGTTAGTTACTTTTAAGGGTTAGGGTTAATAATTATAATACATTTTTGCATTTTGGGGGCTTGCACCCCAAGTTTACAAATAAAATCCTCACTTGTTGGGTATTTTATAAATATAATGCTTATTTCTACCTACAGGATGGGTCCCTTACAAGTAACTCTATTTTGCTCCATTTTACTAAGTTTGAACTGCATATAACCATTTTTAACAATTTTTGGACCAATGGGCCTTCGGAATATTGACCAAGCCACCCATTATGAAAACCACCGCCCAGTCCGCAAAAAATATGCATTTAATTAAACATCCAAACCAAGTTTAGCCTGTTAGCTTTAGCTGGTCTTGCCCACGCTCCACCTTTTTACCCATTTATGGGTTGGCCAAGCATTAGCCAGAGTCAAGCACTGCCAAGACGGTGACATTTGGAACTGCCCCATTTGAGCTTCACATCTGTTCTTCAGAAATCCTATAGAGCTCCGAAGTGTGATGTCATGTATCCATAACAACGCTCAAATTGGTTCTCCACTATTTTTTTCAAAAGCCATTTTGTATTTTGTAGAACAATCTGAGTACAATGCGAGGAATTTTTTCTTCCTTGTGTACAGCAGTGATGGAATAAATCAATGAGGTGAGTTATTTTTTATATATTTAATGTATCAGTCATCAGTTTGGCGACAGAATATTGACTTAGCTCGCACCCACTGGTATTCACAAAGTTTCCTGCACCAGGGTTAAGCACTGGAAGGAAGCCAGTTTTATAGCAGAGTAGCTACTTTTACCGCCCGATCGGTCTACTCGCTTATTACAGATCATAAATATAAAGAACCATTTATACCAATAACATTGTGAAAAATTATACGACATACCGCAGCCATAAGCAGGCCAACAACATTCACAGCGTTCTAGTTGTGTCTGTCTCACCATTTAGCTTTCAGCATGAAACTTAGAGGAGCACAGACGTGAGCAGAGGACTCCAGAACCCGCAGCGACGGAACAAAATGTTGAACAGCAACACTTACCACAACGTTGTAACTTCTTTCTTTCATGCTAACTCGCAGAATTGCTCACAGTCGCCTGGAAAACGGTCCACATGATAAGATTTGTAGTGATTTTCCCCTTCATGTCATGTTTTGGCTCATCAGAAAAGTCTGAAGCTCATGAGGTTATTGTGAAAGAATTCATTTTCCCCCTAGCAACCATTTGTGTATAACCACTCGAGCCGTTGTCAAGGGGCAGTGATGTCATTACTTCGGCGCTCTATGGGTGATGTCATGGAGGGTTTGTCCAGTATATATACAATCTGTGGGTATATCTCAGGAGCCGCTGGTCCTACAGTCTTAGTTTTGGTGTCAAATGATATGCAAGATAGAAGTTGAAGGCTAGTTGTTGTCAGCTCTAATGAAAGACTTTGTCATTCCACTGATCTATTTGCTCTGCCTATTTCATCTAATTTAATATTTTTCCAGAAAATGATCAGAATTCCTGTTTTTACCTTTTACCCTGATGAAATGTCCCATCACTAAGCACCATGGAAGACCAATCTTCCAACTTATAATGATGTAATGAACAAGAGAAATGTTTTTAAAAGTTCTGAAAAATTTGATGAAAAAATCAGTACTATAGATGTAGTTTGTTGAGCACCGTTGGCCTGGCTTCAACATTTAAAACATCTAAAGTGGCTTGTGACCTAAATGACATTGAGCAGGTCAGGTCTGGGAGCATGCACTGGCACTGAGCATTGCTGCATCCACCACACCAAGGAACCGCCCTGGGTCTAGGCAGACGACTGGTCCATCCCCACCTCCAAGAGAGTAGCCATCTTTCTGCCACAGCCAGGTAATATGTGGGTGTCCCTTTGGCCTTTCCAGTATTGAGGTCCTCAGCAATGAGGCACCTGGGTTCTGGATCATGTCGAGAGAAACGCGCCAGAAGGCCAAAATGTTGTATCTGACATTCCCTCAAAATGCAAGTAATAGGCTTCTGTGTCCCCCTAAGTAACTTTGTTTTACATAAAATCATTTCATCAGTACCCTAGAATCCTGCAAAAACAACTTGTATGAAAGACACCCAGTTGTTCCCTTAGATCAGGGGTCACCAACCCTGGTCCTGGTGATCATCTACCCTGCATGTTTTCCATGTGTACCTGCTGCAACCACAGCTGATTAGTCAAGTCTGGAGTTTGTTAGATCTTCATTGGCTGAGCACACCTGACTTAGTTAATTACCAGTTGGTGGAGCAGGGAGAGTTGGAAAACATGCAGGACAGGTGATCTCCAGGAGCAGGGTTGGTGACCCCTGCCTTAAATCAATGGTTAGCGTCCAAATACCACACAACCATACACTACTATGACTGTAAAGACTTGAACCTTTTTTCTCCTACAATAGTATCAGCATCACCAAACACCTTTTGTCCAGCGACTTCTTGACTCCAAAAATACTTCCCAGGCATCTCTCAATCTCAAAAGCCAAGGTCCTGGAGAAATGAATGTCACTGCAGAGATTAGTGAATCTCTCAACAAGTTCAACACTTTCACCACAAACAGACACACTTTTAATGGCTGAGCCCAGGAAGTCATTGAAAACCTGAATCTTAGTCTCGATTCAGGGAAATCGCAAACCCAAATACTCTGATATCCCACTCAGCATTTTAAGTGCCACAATCTGGGTTATCCATTGATTCCACAAATGTCACAGCATCATCCGTAAAAGTCAAGGTCAGTGAACCTTTCATCACCGGCAAAGTCACCGAAGTTGCTTGACTACCCAACAGTCAATCCATACAAGAATTGAACTGAGTATTGAGCGAGTATGAGCAAATGTAGGTGTTACATCTTAATGTGCTATTTACAAGCAGTAAAACGAGACGGAGAACTAAATCTTTGTGTTATTCCAGGGTTGTAGCTTGAATCCTAATTTTGACTGGAACATGTTGGTGTTTTGCACCATTGTCCTGACACTGAGGCAGGAATTTTGGTTCAGCTTTACTTTTCCAATTTCACTGGGGATTTTCATCTGTTTGTTCAGCAGCATTTTCTCATGATGATTTTTGCTCTCCTCAATCCGTAGCCATTTTTTTATTTTCCTTTGTGCTAATATCCCCCATCTGTCTGAAATCTCCCTTTTAGTGATCAATTTCCTCACCTTAATCTGTGAGACGTGCGAGTTTGTACGTCGGATTGGAGTGGTGAGACGTTATTGTCAAGACAATGCGACAGTGTGTCTAGACGGTGCTTCTCGGCTAAACAAGAGATCGATGTGCATTGACGGGGTTCTGAGTGACTAGTTTATGTTTGGTCACATCTGTGACCATTTTTGCCACAAGGACACCAGACACACAACGATTTATTGAGAAGAGGAAAAACATTCCATCTCGCTACCCAGTTTTGTTTTCCACTGGGAACTCTGTTGTGAACCAGTAACCCACAAGAGCAATAAGAGAGCCCCAAATTTGGGTCAAGTGCACAGTTTCCCAATTCGCACATGAGATTCGGCTGTGACTTGCATAGCACGAACTGTGAATGACACTTTCTCTGTCAGAGACAGCGAGGAGGAGGAGGGGAAAGACGGCACGAGGAGACCAAAGAGAGCAAAGACCCGCTGCTGACACCGCCAACACATTATAGCCGCCTTTAAGGACCCCCTCTGTGGACTGGAACATGACCATATACCTGTGGCATTGGTGCCCAACTCTCCATCTCTTTTTCTCTCACCCCTCCCTCACCTTTCTCTCCTCCCTTACTCGTCCCTCCTGGCTTGACATTCTGCTCTCTCACTTTTAATTGCACCCCTGGGGCTCTTTCTGGGTTGCTGTGGAAGTCTTCGGCTCAGTGGGCACGATAGGGTGCTTTGCCGTGTCGCTCATATTGCTCGTTAGGGAAAAATAAAATAAAAATACAGGCAGGGAAGGTGGGAGATGTGGAAAAAGGTAAGTTGGGGAGATGAGGAGAGGAGTAGGCTTACTTTAAGAGGTTGCTCAAGTCTAGATTAGGGCAAAATGCCACCCAAGCACATTGTACGTCACAGCACTCGAAAGGCCATTAGCTGGCTCGATCCAATATGTATTGATGAATGCATTTGTGTGATTGTGCGTCCCTGTCTCCGTCCTCATGGTCCCGTGTTCAATAAATCCAATAGATACATTTAATAGCTAATTGCTCTGATTCAAAATGTTATCCCAGGCAATTCTTTGAGCGTACAATCGTGGGGCGTTCGAAATTGGCAACAGACACATTAATCTTGCTTACCCAGCAACACAAAGCACACGTCTTATTACTCTATGGCAACTCGGCACAATCTGTGACAGGCAATTTAAAGCAATTTACTTTTTTCATTTTTTCATCAAGCGCTCTTTTTTTGATATAATGCAATTAAACGGCACATGATATGAAGCGAAGGCACAGCAGACGAGAGACAGCAAGAGAGAGAGAGAACGAGAGAGGAGAAAATAAAGGCAGCCTTGTGCTTGTTGTAAACACTGCCTCTTAACTGGGAGAATATAATTATGGTGTCATGTTCTATTACACACCTTCATTATGACGATGGTGCTCCCAGAGAAAGGGAACAGGGAAAGACAAGACCTGTGGCGCTCTCTGAAAAATTACCTACAGCAACGGGCGTTTAAGGAACACGGCCTTGTGCGCCGCGTCTTCCTTCTCTTGTTGTCATCCTCCATCTCCGCCTCTCGCGCATCTAGGCAGGCAGGCACATTTTGTCCAAGCTTTTGGGGGACATGCTGCACTGCACCATTCCTAACCTGCTGTGACGTTTGACGGAGCACAATAAAGCTAGAGCTGATTTAGTCGTGGTAGTGGTCCCTTGTCAAGAGAATTATCAGGGCCGGGAGTTGGACAATATGGCTTCCAGGGTATGACAAATGTGGTCGAGGGGTGAGTGCTCCTAAGGGACAGTGGAGCCCTCCTTACAGTGAACGCATTAGCTTTCCACAGTGACATTATGAAGAAATCCATTGAAAAAGCTAGCTTTCCAGTGCTGGGGGACTTGCGGTAGAAAGCTTCATGGTGCTACCCCAGAGACCGACTGGTATTTTCAAGCACGTTGGAGCCTACAGCAAATCAATAGCTCAAAGTCCCACATGCTCCTCACGAGCGTCAATTAAGTAAATTCATAAAGTCGTGTGCGCTGGGAGTTGGTGGGGAAGGTAATAAAAAAGGGAAATACTGGAGGGAAAGCTGGGGAAAACATCAGCCAGTCATCTAGCAAATTTGGATCGGAAATATTCCTGCTTTGAGAGTTGACAAAGCTGAGACTAGAGAGCGGTTTGAGGAACTATTTCTCTATGGGTGTTATTAAGAAGCCTGACAGTACATCTCACTTTCACCTGCCTCCATCAGCACATGCACTGTTGACCCGCGAGTTTTTCCTCCCCCTTCCTCCCTCCGTGTGCTGAGCCAGGCAGAGGACACATGCAAAGTGGCTGGCTTTCAGTAAAAAAGCTCGGCGATAATGCATATCAGCACTGGCCTTTGCAAGCAAAGTAGGCAGAGGCAGGTATGGGAGGGGCTAGAGGCAGAAGCAGGAGGGCGGAGCCCTGCAAACTGCAAGGCATGGGGGAAAAAAAAGAAAGAGGGGACGTTACCCCCTGCTTCAGTCGTTTGCAATTTGCTTCATAAGGGGAAAGCAGGGCATGCCTCAGCTGCCTGCGGAAGACAGGTAGCGTAATGGATGGGGCCGTCGCCCATCCTGATTGCTGACGCTGCTCTGACAGGACGTTCCTACCTCTCCTTCACAGTCCCTCTCTCCTCCTGTTTGCCCCTTAGCATTGTCACATTAACTGCATTTGAAATATTTTTCACCATAGGATCTAGATCCATTCCACTTCGCTCTGCAAACACGGCATCGTTATTTGTTGTTTCGAAATATAATGATGCCAACTAAACTGGCAGTTTTTTTTGACACGAAATCACAAGGCTGACAGTTGCTGATTTAATCAAATCTTTGGGAGTGAGCTGAGAAGGTCAGTATCAGTCTGGTGACCATATGTTCAGTACAGAGCTGGAGTCAGGACACATTTGGCCCAGCTTTGCATAAAGACTACAGGGGTAACAGCCTGTCAGTGTTAAGTCAATAACTACCAACACCTCTGACTGTTTAGCACATTGTGTCACATTTGTTTAACATCTAGGAACTACAGATTGTGGGTTCAGGCACAAATTATCATGTTGGCACATTCTCTTGACAAACAACAGTGTCTCTTGGACAGTACCATTGTTCAGCTGCAGTGCAGGTTGACTGCTCATTTTCCATGGGCGGAAAGTTCACTTTCGTATGTTCCAGTATTAAGGATCTCTACTTCCATGCTACTACACGCCGGTGTCGTCTTGACCAATTTTAAGAGGTGGTTGCATGGCTGTTCAGCTTTACAGTTCCACATTGCCAAGAGGTGCAGCCGTACGTACAGCACCAGAAAAGTAGCAGAAAAAGCCAGGAGTGGAAATATTTTTCACCCTGATAGCATAACGGCGTGGTATCTCTCTCGGGGAGATAATATAGTGTAAAAGAAAGCAATTACCTAGGTTTTCTGTGTGCTGGGATTTGTCTGCATTTCTTAATGTTTGAAGGAAACAACTAGGTCTTCCAATGCCATTCAAGTCCTTCATCTGACTGCAGCAGTAAAAATAAAATGCAGCAGAGATGATACACTGTTGAGAGTTGGGAAGTCCACATGTCGGTGCATTCAAAAATCTCTACGTCATTTCATACCCCATAATTCCCTAATCTGTGTTGGCAAACAGTAGAGCAGGTAGCTCTGTGGCTTAGGAGTCAGACTACCAACCTATAGACTGGGGTTTGATTCCAGGTTTGTGCTTCAGGTTACCTGTGTCCTTGGACAAGACACTTCAGCTGCATTGTCCCAGTCCACCCAGCTAAAAATTGTTACCAGCCTTGGCTGGGGTGGTAACCTGGATGCACTGGCGTCCCATCCAGAGGGAGTCGTAGACTCTCATCTGCTTCACAATACGGTATCTGGGGATAAGCACGAGCCCGATGAGCCTCAAGGCCTGCATAGGCGCAGTCACACCTAGACGTTTGGGCCAACGTAGATGAACGTATTTGCAAACGTCGGTGTCTGCTGGCCTCCGCTAGCAGCCACTGGGCTCCGCCGTCGTCTGCTGGCCTCCACCTATGAACATCGACCACGTCCATAAATTTTCAACATGTTTAAAATTCCTCTGCGTTTGCCGACGTCCCTCTGGCTACATTGGAGACCGTTAGAGAAAGTTAATCTCCACTATGACCAAG
>OMMV01179662.1:2596-12803 GCA_900302635.1 Chatrabus melanurus
AAGTTTTTTTTTATTATTTTATTTATTTTTTTTTTTTTTTTTTTTTTTTTTTTGCTTTAAGCGAAAATGTCTGACAAAGACAAAGAATGGGTTTTGTTTGAGCTGATGCCTCAGGTGGTAGAGCAGGTGGTCCTGAAACTAAAACACTGGTGGTTCAATTCCTAAGTATTCCTTCATGTCAAAGTGTCCTCGAGAAAGAACAACAAACTCCCAACTCCATCTAAAAAAGTTGGAGGTGTTCAGTGTGAAAAAACGTTTCTGGCTGTAAGAACCACAACCAAATCTGATCACATTTAATATTAATTGGCAGAATTTTAAGAACAGCTGCAAGAGACGGAGATGGATGATCTGCTGTGGCGACCCCGAACAGGAGCAGCCGAAAGAAGAGGAAGAAGACACTGTATATAGCTACGTTTTTTTTGTTTGTTTTTTCACCACTAATCAACTCGGTTTATTCTACTTCAATAAAATAATTACTGACGCTTAAATTGTGTGAGTTAACATAACTAGTTTGAGGTCAGTTCCCTCAAACAGTTCGATTTGGATTAATTTATCAGGTTTTACAGTTTATTACTGAAAGTGGTAGGAAGTTAAAATATGTATATAGGTGGTCTCAGACTGGAAGAAATTGTTTAGATTATAATACAGCAAGTGCAGGACGTTGGGAAAAGCAAGCGATACTGAGTGTTGTGCCTTTCTACCACATTATGGAGGGGAGCGGCCAAAGTGATCCAGATCAAAGTTCACGGATTCTGGTGACCAGAATACAGCGTCCCATTGCGGCACATTTTTTTTCTGCTAAGTGGGCTGGAGGTGCACAGAATGGTTAGCCTAAGCGAAAACATCTCACCACACCCGATACAACATGCCTGCACTACGAGCAGATCTTCTTTTATGCATGCTCACACATTTTCTCTCTCTGGCTCCTCTTCTCCTCCATCCAGACCTTTAAGTGTGGTCTGGCAGGTTTGGCTGGGAGGTCGCGTATTCCCCCTCTTCATTAGTGGGAAAATGGACTCTGGTAAACGCTTGTTAAAGCCCTTACCTACACTCCCCCAGTTAATGGGAGTGATCCATTTGTGTCCGTTTCTGCCTGACAAGGCTTTACTGGAAGATTAATAGTGCGGTGTCAGGCCACGGCCACCCTCTGTCCCGTTCTCATTTCCTTTCTTGTGGGACGCACACATGCAATAATGAAACCCCGTCTTTTGTTGTAACACCATGATTAGCCAGGGAGAATAAAAGCACTGGAATGACAGAATGTGAGAAAATAGGGGGGAGAGGAGAAAAACAGGAGGAACAAAAAAGAAAAATACTCTTCCCTTCATGACTTGGTATAATTGTAGGTTTTAAGGGCATGAATTGAAACCACTTGACAATGGCAGAGTGATATTATTAATTAATTACTGTGTGAGATGAGCAGAGATATAATCAATCACTTATGGATATTTCCTCTGTTTTAAAGGCTGACTTTATCTTTGTATGATCCGATACACTGAACGCCTTGGTAAAAGCTGATGATAGAATGTATGACAGAAAAAGAAAAAAGAACACCATAAGACAAACAGGGGAAAAAAAGGCAGAGAGAAAGGAGTCAGGAGAGGGCCACCCAAGATTCTGTCTATCACCCAGGCCCCCCCACCTATCCCTCTTCTTTCTGGGGATGACACTGTCAAGTGCTGTGTCCCTTCACGTGCTGAACAGGATAATCGGTCTTAATAATTACACAGACATTCCTGGGAAGTTTGTCCTGTCTGAAAGAGCGGTTTTTCAGATGACAATCCCATGGTGAGACAGGCATGAAAATGTGGCACGTAAGTGTAGAATTAAAACACTTTTTATTGTTTTCTTTTAATATTCTCTCTCCGTTTTTTTTTTTGTTTTTTTTGTCTCTCCTGTGGTTTCTCGGATAGGCCGACCAGCAATCTGGTAAACATACAAACAGACAGAAGGGCGACCTCCATCACAACCCCCTCCTCTTTATATGACAGTCTGTGCCAACGGAGAGTAGGGTGTTTCTCAAAGCAGAGGATGGGGATTCAGGGCTGGTAGTCTCATTAAATTCCTGGGTTTGTCTAATTGTCTTTCGTGGACCTCCGAGAGACGAGAACATTATACTCATGCAATTAACTAAACAAAAGAGTCAAAACGGCCAAGCACTGGGGACAAGCCCGGCCAAGGGGAGCAAACCGTCCATCCGGGACAGACACAACAGAGCATACGCATGCACACAAACACCAGAAGAGAGTGCAGAGGAACTCTAAAGAACAAGAAAATTGATAAGAAAACAATTGGAAAAAAAAAACCCCACAGTGGAATACAAGGGGAGGGGACGAAGTGAGGACTCAAAGATCTGGGATTGGCCAGATGAGAGAGTTGGGTGGAAGGTTGGGCTGAGAAGAGTGAGGAGGGTGTCTGTGCTCATTTAAGACGCACCTTTGTGCTGGACCTGTCTTGTTTACTGCGCTGCAGTGCAGCAGTGCAAGGGTCCTATTCAGGGTCCGGGCCTTTCAGAAGATACTGAAGGAGCCCTTAAGCCCACTTAACTACCATTTTCACACACTCTGCCTGCTCTCCTCTTTGTCCTTGCCTCCATTACATCAAACGCAGGAACAAAGGTGGGGAACAGAAACTGGGGCTGGCAGAATGGTGCCCATCACAAATATTAATTTGAAAAGGTGTTGGAAAGTAGAATCTACTTTTATGCGCAAGGACAACTTGGGATTTTTTTCTCTACCATGTGGGGGGCTCTTTGGCGGCTGCAATGAGCTTGGTTTTCAGGCTTAAGGGGAGGCTGAGGACTGGCAGCACAATTATCCAAGAACAAGGGGCTTGAGACGCGGCACACTGCTAAAGTGGGAGCACACACGAGCACAGACACATGCACATGCACGACTATTAAGTAAGCTCCAAAACATCAGACCTCATTCACTTGTCAAGACAATTAGACAGCAACCAAATCAAAGAAAACACAGACATAAAGAGGTAATGCAACCGCAATGACTGGCATACAAAACATAAGGATCCTACTATTATATATCAGAATAAAGTCAAAATCCATAATGTTAAAAAAATAATGCACTGATGGATACTTAAAACTGCTTTGAGTGTGAATAAAGTATATCTGCAGGGAAGCAAACTGGGTTGTAAAACTGGCCTCAAATTGACTGGTGGAACGATAATTGAACTAATCCATTGCTCTTATTGCGATTAGCTCAGAAACACAGAATCTGTGCGCACACACACACACACACCCGCACACTCTCTCTCTCTCTCTCTCACAGGTGCAAAGCACATTCATTTTCCATGGAATGCTGTGTTCAGGGGATCACATGAGAATGTGGGGTGAAAAGTTTATGTTGCCATTACCCGTCAGAAAAAAAGTGAGCATGCCTCTTTCTGATAACCACACACGCACACCAACATGCATGCATGCACACTTGTGACACACACTTCCTGAGTTCAGGGAGTCACGGACAGGATAGTGGCATGTTGAAAAGCCCATCCTGTGAGCAGAGCTGCTGTGTTGCTCTAATCTGCAGGATACAAGCTCCACAGTCCTGCCCCCACGTCTATCTTGCCTGCCCACAGTCCAGATCTCCTTGCTGGTCAACCCAAATCCTGGACTGCCCTGCCTCCAAGCAGGCTGGCTCTCACCCAGCTACTCTGGCTGACCCTGCAAACATGTGGTCAACTTGGGCAGCGCAAATCCTCAACTCTCTCAGGTGTGAATTGGGAATGCAAAAACAGGAGCGCGGTGAGGAGAAATGGGACTTTAGGCCAGCTAAATGTCTAACATTTAAATAGAAATAAATTTGTGCCTTAAAAACAGACACAAACACAAGCAGTGTGTCCAAATTTGTATCTTGGGAAAAAAAAACCAAAAAAACTACTCTCTGCTTGGTACCACAGTGGAAAGCTGTAAACTGCTGTGTGTGTTCATGTATATGTGCTTACAATTACCAGAATGTGTTCAAGCAGAGAACCTGTCCGCTTACCCACAGAGGCACTACTGAGAGGGAGCAAAAGCAATAGGGGGAGTGTCCATTCTGATCACGGACACAGCTGCCACTGCCAGAATCAAACCCCAGCTCAGTGGGGTTTTGAGCATGCAAGGCAAAGCCACTTGATGGGGGAAGTACACCCCATTCACCAAGACGCCCCTTCCCTTCAAAAAAACATACACATTAACAATTACTCAGATTCTGCTCCTTATTCCAAACTATTGTGGGTTTGCTCACATTATCACAGTGAGAAAAACACACAAGTGCAAGAATGAGCTCAAGACCCTGAAAGACAGAAAGAATAGCCTCCAGGTGTCGTGAAATTGTCAGAACGCCAGCAGTTTCTGCTTTGTGTTACTTCAATGCACCATACAGTGTTACTTAAACATTTCACTCAACTGCTTTGCGCCCATGCTTTGCAGAAAGAAAGCATGAAATGAAGAAAGAGTGGATGGGGAACGAAAATAACTTGAATCCACTCCACTTAGAGAGAAGAGAGCAGAAGAAAACATTGTGTATATACACACACACACACATCACTATCAGAGAAATAGGACACTGAAAAAAAAAGAATTTTTCAGTCAGCAATGGAAAAACTCACTTGTTGATGTCCTAAAATACCCACTGTAAAACCATTTTTACTTTGACTGTGCAGTGTATTCGTGTATTTGAACATTAATCTCTACACTGACATACAAAAACAAAACAAAAGACCATAATGTATGACAAAATATCACAAACAGATTCATGTCTGTGGATAAGGAGCTGGCCTGCTAATGTGTACCTGGGTTTGAATCCCACTCATGCTACCTGTCTGTGTCCTTGAACAAGACACTTCATCTGCATTGTCTCAGTCCACCCAACTGTAAATGGGTACTGGCCTTGGCTGGGGAAGTAACTTGTGTCTGACTGGCGTCCTGTCCAGGGGGAGTGGTAGACTCTCATCTGCTTCACTCTACGGAATCCGGAGACAAGCACACACAGTGGGTCCCCCTCTCTAACGGACCCCCTTGTCAACAACCACCTGCATTTTTCAGCCATTTTTTCTGGCACGGACAGATTTTCAATTAAAACTACCCCTCGCCAGCGGCCACCAAAATTCAAGCAAAATCGTAATATTTTCCCCTCTCGAAAGGCCACTTCCTGTTGACGTCGATAATTCTGGTCCACCTCGCCAGGTGTCATGACTCGCCAACCGGCAAAATCACGGAAGCAGGGTTCCTTTTAGGGCCGCGACACGCAGCAATAATAACGGTCTCTCACGTTCCCGGAATCTGTTGGTGCCGTTAAAACTCGCCTACCGGCTCGGGCTGATATGGACAGCCTCGGGCAGATACAAGGGCCGATAGAAAACAGCCACGTGATAACATATAATATGTACAGATACTGTGTATATTATATGAAACCTTGGGTTTTGACACATTTTTAATATTTTGTGACATCAAATGATTGAAAAAAAATCTGGCTTCATTTCATAAAAATGACTAAAAGCCAACATGTATGGGAGCACACGCTGGTGCCACATGTGGCCGCATCCACCACACTATGGAACCGCTCTGGGTACTGGATGGAAACCATCCAGCAGAACAACTGGTCCATCCCCACCACTTGATAGTCGTTATCCATCTGGTACAACCTGATCATAGTGGCACCTGTCCTTCCCTTTAAACTGGACTGCACCAGTCACACAGTGCTGTGGTATCAAAGAAATGGACACAAATGAAAGGATTTCTGGCTCGTAAACAATTACCTTCAACCTGTCAGAACCCACAGCAGACAATGGCCACCAAAGCTCCCTGAGGTGAAGCAGTGCAGCAACAAGGTGAGTTTTTTTTATGGCATGAGTGGTTACTCTTATTTTGTTGATTGGTTGTTTTCAATTCACTTCTGTTATGGATTTTAATCACATAATGTTGCCTGTCTCAGAGAGAAAGAAAGAGATACAAAGATTGTGGGGGGCAGTTCCATAACATTACGCCATTGCAAGTGACTGGCCAAGATATGGGCAGGCAAGCAGAGTGCATGTGTGTTAAGAAGTCACTTATGTAATGTTCTTTGATCCGTGCTTGACAGCGTTGGACTTTAGACCAGGTTTTTGCTGGTATAAGGAAAAAAATGCTTTCTGGTGATGGACACTATTAACACAACAGCTCTGCGCATAACAACACCTTATTTTTAGAACAACATGTCCACAGAAGTACAAGTGGTATTGTTATTTAGAGGATGCAGGTGCCGGGTTTAAAAATGACAATTGCGTCAGGTGGAAATTAGCAATGATACTTGCGCTGGGCTTGGCACTCCTTTGTGCTGGATGTACAGTGGAGACCAAAGTCATTCCGGTAGTACCCAAGGATCCTCAGAAGAGACATAGTACCAAAGACATATCAGCCGTTACCTTAGGTCAATTTTTAGTATCCAAGTCTCGCAACCATACAGTCAGACAAGAAGCACCAGGAGCCCAATGACTTGGCCCTTCATTCTCCTTCAAAGGTATCGGCAAGTGAATTTCTGTACAAATTCGACACTTTCACCACATACAGATACACTTCTGATGGTAGAGTCCAGGAAGTCATTGAAAGCTTGGATCTTAAAGTGCCTGTAAAGTGAAATCCAATCTGTCTTGAAATTGTCAAACCACAGAAAAACAGGTTATTAACCCCCTAGCCGAATTTCAATGATTAAAAAAATTGCTAAGTATATAAAATTAGGTTTCAAAATTGTGTAAAAATTAGCACTTTTCCCTCTCTCTCTCTCTGCTTTCTGACGCTGTGGGTGTCTTCGCTAAAGGCACTGAAACTACGGCCAAATCACGTGGGGAGGGGGAGGGTGTGGGGCAAGTTTTTTTTTTTATTTTTTTAAAAGCTTTATTGAGCAACATGGAACATACAAACAGTCAGCTAGCTGGAAAAACGTTCCATAGCAGACTACAATAAACCATTTGAAAGCAAACAAAAGAAATAAAAACAAACAGTGGGTTTAGTCACAAGACTTAAAGTTTGAGCGAGGTGATCAGAGATTATTTTTCATCTTCTTGTTTAATGGCGGTTGGCAACCAGCGTAAAAGATGCATTACCGCCACCTACTGTTCCGGAGCAGAGATTCAAATCGGCTCCAGCTTTATATAGGCGGATACTAATGCCTCTCTGCAAGTGAAACCCTGCTGCGTCATACAGTTCAGTTTAAGCAACCGCCCACCAAAAATCTGTGGTGAAACACATAACCTCCAAATAAAAAAATACATATGGTTGAATACATTTTAACATGTGATCAGCAAATCATTTCTGACATGTATAATGTATTTTGAAGCAAATCTCTGCTTTACAGGTACTTTAATGTTGATCCAGAACAGTCACAAATGCACACTCCAATTCCTCACTCGGCTTCTCAAGTGCTGCAACAAGGGAATCCACTTTCTGCACGGGATCACAGCACCAACCATGAAGTCAAGGTCAGTAAACCTTTCTCCTCCGACAAAGGACTGTAAGCCACTGGTCTCAACAACCCAACACCCAGTTCATGCAAGCATTGAACGGAGTAGGAGCCAGAATACATCCCGAATGAACGGCAGAACTCACTGAGAAGAAGCCAGAAATGCTGCCCCAGCTCCTCATAGCGCTCACAGTACCTATATATAAGCCAGCTTAGATGTCAAGCAACTTGGTGTGGGTCCCACAAATTTTCAGGATGTTTGAGAGAGCAACCCGGTAAACTGAATCAAAAGCTTTGCTAAAATCAACTGCAAAGAAGCACTGCTGATATTTGCGCTTGCGTTCAATGAGTTCTTGTTGAGCTAGGATGAAATATATCCACAGTGAACTCGGGAGGTTTTGCAGTGACACAAAAAAAACCAGGAAGTTTCTAAATGTTCACCATGTTTCTTAGAAAAAGGTTAGAGGGTGGTATTTAGAGTTACAAATGGAGTGGATGGATGAGGCATTGAAAAAAAAAAAGTCTGATTAGACACTGTGTAATACTCTGCACTGACACCAATGTTACATTATCTATGCAACCAGAGAGTGTTATTTTTAAGGAACAATAAAATGACAATCAACTTCCATTTGTCAAATGAAAGGAGAGATGAACAAACACTCTGTGGACATTGCCACATCTCTATAAGGATGACATCTTTTTACCAAACTGGGTGAATGTTTGGACACTTTAAATTTGATTTCCTGTTGATACACTGATGTCCGATCACTGCACCTCAGTAAAGTATGCGTATATCACTTTACCAAATAGCAGTAATCTTAACACAGCTGTTTCATATGAGACAAAGCAAGCACAATAATGTCAGGTCTGAATATGGCAAAAATGAAAAGTAACACTGCAATGTCCAAAAACATCTCAAAGTAAAATTTGCACACATTGAAAAAAATGTCTGTTTAAACATCTTCCCTGACAGTTAAAGGTGTATACACATTTGATTTGACAAAATTTACTTTGTGCTAAAATGTAGTTATTATAAAGTATATTCATTTCTGTGGTGTATCACTAAATTACAGCTAATTTTAATGTTGGTAAAATATTTACTTTGGGGAATTCCATGGCAAACGTAGTGAGTTCACTGTTAGATTTTGCAGACGGCATGAAGGCTAGATGATACTAGCAGTAGCATACGTAGTCTAGCAGTGCCCCTTGACTCTCGAAACTGAGTTTTTACCCATGTGTTTCAAGATTCTAACTTTTTTTTCACAGAAAAGGCAAAAAAAATGTTTTGTTTATCAAACAGGTGATATTTATTTAAGTACTGTGAAGCAAAATGACAGTGGTAACAAAGAAAAATATGACTGTGGTTTAGTGGTTAGCACTGTTGCCTCACGGCGAGAAGGTCCCAGGTTCTCTTCGACCTGGTCCTTTCTGTGTGGCGTTTGCATGTTCTTCCCGTGTTTGCGTGATTTCCCTCCGGGTGCTCCGGCTTCCTCCCACTTCCGAAGACATGCAGGTTAGGAGAATTGGTGACTCTAAATCAGGGCTCACCCACTCCGGTCCCCAAGTTCACCTGTCCTGCATGTTTTCCAACTCCCCCTGCCCCACCCACTACTAATTAACTGTCAGGTGTGCTCAGCCAATCAAGAGACAGGAAACACCAAGCTTAACTCATCAGCTGTGGATACAGCAGGGAGACATGGAGAACATGCAGGGCAGGCGCTCTCGATGACCGGAGTTGGTGACCCTTGCTCTAAATTGACCATAGGTGTGAGCGAGAGTGTGAATGAGTTTGTTTGTCTACATGTGTGTTGGCCCTGCGAGAGTGGCAGCCCGTCCAGGGTGTGCCCCGCCTGTCTCCCAATGACTGCTGGGATAGACTCCAGCCTCCTGTGACCCTTAATTTGAAAAAGCAGGTTCAGAAAATAAATGAATGAATGAATGAACTAAATAATTTAAGAACTAACAGCTATCACATCAGTGTGTCAGCTGTGTTTTGTTATTATTGTGAAAAATTTGTAATGATGTGTATAATATTTTAAGTGTTGTCACAAATCCTCATCTTTCCTGCAAAGTTTGTCTGTTGCTAAAAGACAGTGCAGCAGGTGAGAAAGCAGGGAGCGTGTGTATGTTCGTATTGGCAGCAGGTTAAAGAACAGGAGGTGAAAAATGGAGGAGAAACAGAAGAATCAGTGAGGTGATGACACCAGAACAGTAGTCGGTCTCATGGGGGGAAAGTGGTGGGTGTTTTGAAGACAAAGCCGTTTATTTCCATAGCTGTCTGAGCCTGATCTCCCTGTAGTCTCTCAGAGCCATGGCCTTGATGTGGGCACACACGGTGGGTGTATGCTTAAGCCTCGGTCACAACCGGCCGTACGGGCTCCTACGGCCTGCCTGCGTCCAAAACGTGGGCAGAAACGCACGTGCCACGTAAGGCCGACGTGCGAAATATCGAGGCCGCAGACAGCACGTAAGGATGTATGGCAGATGTTGGACATGTCCAACAGATTCTACGACTTCCCAGTGAACAGCCAGGGCGCAACGTAAACATGCGCCCCGCCCAAGAGGTCCACAAGTGAAACGTGCAATATACATACGGCACCCGTGGGAAAAACTAATCTGATCTTATTGCCGCTAAATTCCATATTTATAAATGTAAACTCACCAATTATAAGTCATCCCTTATTATATTCGAAAAAGACGTCCAACACAACATAACATCAATTCAGTGTTCCAAGAACAGAAGAAAGCTGGTAACACTAATAATATAATTCCCC
>OMMV01179671.1:0-18103 GCA_900302635.1 Chatrabus melanurus
AGCAACCATTTAAGATAGAGATATGATGTTAAGTTCATATGAAAGTTCTTTGGAAGGGCTTTCATGACATGTCAACTTGGTTGTTATGGTAACCATGGTTACTAGCGAAAATTCTTTCTTGAATATCTCAGGAGCTACTTATGATAGACACTTGATGTTTGGCTCATATGAAAGTTCTTTGGAAGGGCATGGTTGGTAGGATAAAATTCTTTCTTGAATATCTCAGCTTCTACTTAAGCTAGAGACTTCATGTTTGGCTCTCATGAAAGGTCTTTGGAAGGGCTTTTATGCCATGTTGACATGATTGCTAAGGTAAACAATGGTTGCTAGGGAAACATTCTTTTTTGAATATCTCAGGAACTACTTATGTGAAAAGTCAAACAATATGACTAGCAACCAATAAACAAGCTAAATTGATGCAAAAACAGTTAAAGTGCAATTAAAATAAATAAAAGTACAAACAATAACATATGTATAACACCAGCAACCAATAAACAAATAAGAAAAATGCAAAACAGTTCAAATAAAATGCAGTAAACAATGCCATATATAAAAAAACCATGACTCTCTCCAAACAATCCTGACAATCACTACTGCTAAATACAACTGCTTTAGTACAACTAAGTCTCTGTCAGATTGTAGTAGCGAGAAAACAAATAAGTCTTTAGCCTGGACTTAAATGAGTCCACAGAATCAGACTGTTTTATCTCAATGGGTAAACGGTTCCAGAGAAAGGGTCTGTGATCCACTGATTTCTTCTTAACCCTCGGAACAGACAGCAGTCCTTGATCCCGAGAACGCACAGCACGCGCGGTACATAATGTACGAGTAAATCAACCAGGTAAGAGTGCGCTAGTCCATGAATAATTTTATAAGTTAATAATAGCACCTTAAAATCACTTGCTCCCTTTTGATTCAAGCTGGGAAGTCACGCTGTCTGTTTCATGTTTTTCACATCATTCCTGCTAGAATAAGGTTGAGTCACATGGGTCTCCAGCTCTGCACATGCAATGATTAATATTCAAAACAGTTCAGGCATATTTAGACACAACTGGCAAGATTACACATTGAATCCAATGGATTTAAAATCTGACAGAATTTCAGTACCTAAACGTCCCGTAGAAAACAGAATACTACTTTAACTGGAAACATCTTGAAGTTACTTTCATAAAGTACCGTGTTTTGGATATAGTAGTCCATGTTCTTTGTCTCTATTTTGTGTGAACCTCCGTCTTTGTATGAGCCCTTCATTTTTTTCCTTTATTTATGCCTTGGCCTTGAGGATTCAAGCCTTGTTCTTTAGGGGTCAAAGCCTTGGCCTTGAAAATTTGGGCCTTGACTAGAACACTGGCACAAAAAAGAAGAATATACAGTATATAAGTATAGTGCCACTGACTACTGTAGTGTTTCAAAGACCTGGGAGAACCAACGTGGTGCATAAAGTCCAAGATCGTAATCCTATGAACACACCTTCACTGTGACGTGTTGGTATTCCACTGCTGGCACCAACGTTTAGGAATGCTGTGCTAATATATGCAGGTGCACTATTATGAGACAGTTTCATGGACAGAAATTCTCTTTGCTGTTTCCCAAGTGGGAGTGCAGAGGTCAGAGTTGAACATAATTGAGGAGAAACAGGACTTCTGGCAAGTTAGCGGCAGACTCTAGAGTAATAGCTATATGCGTCTATGCCTCTGCTGCCACCTCTAAAAGTAGCATTCTCCTTGTTTATGGCTGTGGAGTGTGCAGTTTTAAAATTCCAATAAGTCTGCACCCAGCACTGTCTTTATCAGGCTGGATGATTTAAGTGCACTTGGGGAGCGGGAGACTATGCAGTGAGAAGCAGAGGGGATGTCTCAAGTGTGCTTGATCTCCAAAGCTCTTGACCGGCTTTTATCAAAGTAAAGCCTCTAAAGAGCGAGGACATAACGAACTGATGCATCCACTGTTTTTGCGCTATGATGCAGTTTTATTTACTGCGAAACAGCAGATCATCATGGCAGCTTTTTTCCAAACATTTTTGGAATTATTTACGAATTATTTATGAAAAGGGCTCGAACAACAAATCAGTTAAACCAACTAGAAGCTGTGTGTAAAGCCCCACAGGTGGGATGTCCCAGGGTGGAAGAATCATGAATCAACCTTTTTTTCACAGAAACAAACCAATCCTTTTTTTTTATTACTTAGTCAATATACAATAACTTTCATATGAGCTAAACATCAAGTGTCTATCATAAGTAGTTCCTGAGATATTCAAAAAGAATGTTTCCCTAGCAAACATTATTTACCCTAGCAATCACATCAACACTGACTATCTACATATCTAATCTTCAAACTTATTTATATTCTGCTCTTTATCATTACTTTTAGAGTTTTATCTTATTTTAGTTATATCTGATGTCTGTATGTTTTATTTGCACTTGACATTTAATTTTGACTGTTCCTATGGAAACAGATTTTAATTTTATTGCTGTAGTTTGAAGTTTTATTGTGTTGTTGAGCACTTTGTAAATTTTCTACTTTAAGTGCTACATAAATAAATTCTTTTCTTCTTATTATTATTTAGATTTCAACATTAATGATCATATTAAGCCTGCAGTTTTTTCTGGATTTGTTTTAAACTGAACATTTGCACTTGGAGATCCAACATTTCTGAGCATTCTTTTTTTTTTTTTTTTGAGCATATGGTGCACCGACGGGGCTCTACGTCCCATATGCCACACTGCCCAGGAGAAAACACTGTTTAAGCAATTAACATTTTAGGGCTCTTGTAGGTGAGTGAATATTACTTCATCAACTACAGACAAAGCCGGAGACACCTTCAGAGTTCATTATATTTTACACAGACTCAGGTTGCACCGGGTTATTATCATAATATTACACTTTTAAGGAACTTTCAATGTTTGTGCCGGACTCTGAATATGACAGTGAGCCTTCTTGGCTTAATATTATATGTATGTTTGCTATTAATTAAAATATGAATTAACTGCAATAAGAACCAAGCAACAACAACAATAATAATAATAATAATAATCATAAATGTGTCATTTAGTGAAAGCTCCGAAGGTGATTTTTGTTTTGTCTTCTCTCAGTGCACAGTGTACGTTTGCGGTGCACTGAGTTTCTTTTTGATTACAGCGAATGTGTCCTGGGTGTAGATAATGAGAAGATATGAAAGTGATTTATGGACTTCTAAATGTTTTATTTTTAAGCCCTTCCATTTACACTTCCTCACTGGCTCTGTATCTTTCAATCAGGTTGAATTCAGTGACTGAACACATTCATCTGGAGGATTTAATTCCTGCTTCACTGTGGTCTCTGCAGCATGGCTGTATCACTGAAGAGGACTATCTCTCACGCTAAAATAACCGAATTACCGGCACGGCAAAGAGGAGACTATGGATTCTACCGTTATCGCCATGGCAACATGAGATGGGAGTGTGAGCAGCCGGTTTGATATTGCACTCCGAGCTTCAGCTCACTCTAGTTGAGAGGATGGGAGTTCAGACCAGTGTGTTCTGCAGAAAATGGGGGTAAAAGCGCCTGCTCTTTTTGTGCACAAGCCTGCAGGAGATCTAATCGCAGCTCTGAGAGGTCCCAAGGTTTTCCAAATACGGCGGTTGCATCATTGAAATTGGGTTTTTAGAGATGTTTTAAAGGCGCATATGGTGCACTTCAGCCTCGCTATATGCTGTCTAGGCTTTAGAGAAATCCTAATTGCACTGGGTATATACCCAGTGCATTTTGCAGACCAAAATAAGACTGAAGTTTCCCTCTCATCTGTGCTGCAAACCGATAATATAAAGATGATAACAATGGAGAATAAAATCAAAGATAGGAAAGCTACATTTAAGACTGACGTGCACTGTTGCATGTTTCACTAATTGTGAAATATAAAGCATGAATATGAAACACGACCATTCTGTTTGCAATTAAAACATTGTTTTCATTATTTTCTGAAAATGTCCAGTTATTAATTACCCTGTGTGCCAGCGGTGCAGCAGGGTATTGTAATTCCTCATGTGTTTCTTTGTATAAAACAACTCGGAAACGAGTGAACAGATTTTCACCAAACTTGGTCAATCCTTGGGGAGTGTCTCCTGTTGATTAACTTTTGGAACAAATCAGTTAAAGAGCAAGGTCAAAGCCATCAAAGGTATAGTCCAAGAGACACGTTTCTCAGATTGTCTCTGCAATCAACAGAGCTAGGGAGATGATTGTTGATGTTAAAGCACTTTGAATTGTATAATTTTGCACTAAAAAGCAATATAGCCCATGAGCCAAAAGCCAATTTTGACCTAATCGTTACCACTTAGGGTGAATAAACAACACTTACAGTACAGCCTCAGTATACCATGTGTGATAGCCTTCCCAGGGTGGTAGCTAGAGCCAGGTAGGGGTTAATGAAGGATTACACAGGGGTCAAATTTTCACAATGCTCCAATCATATTGAAAAGTATGCCACATTAATTGTCTGATCATAAAGATTCCAAAAAGGTAAAGTTTGGACTATCTATGACTGAATGTTATGGAGTTATGGGGTAAAAACATAAAAAATGGTGACAAAGGTCAGTTTGTACAGGGGTCAAAAGATAAAGTTGCTCCAGTTTTGATAAAAAGTGAGGCAAAAATCTCTGTGAAACACCGGAGAAGGCTCGCCCAAGGGGTCCAAATTTCCTGTTCAATTTTCACCGTTGGAGGGTGGGCGCAGAGACAGCGCACTCCGCGGAGCAGTAGCGCAGCTCAGCAGAGCCGATTGCCAATCCAACACCCGAGATGCCACGCAACGCAGCCCACACAAACTCGACACAACTCTGTTGCGTCCGCTACCTCAAGGACCTCGAGCTCACACTCCTGTCGCAGCCTCTCCGGGTGGTCCATCTTCTCCGGGCTCCAGGAAATGAATGACCTCCTATGCTGGCCAGCGGAGGCTGGTGGAGTGAAACGGGGCAGTAACGGAGGTGATGCGGTGTCACCGGAGCCCAACTCCCATCGGCGTTTCAGCATAAATGTCGAAGATTTTTAAGCATGTTGAAAATTTTTCCGGGACCAGGATGAAATCCAGCGCTGCCCGACCGATGCCGACCCAGCCCCTGCGGAGTCTGGCGGACCTCGGTGCTGGTCGACGTCAATCAACTTTTCACCCTCTGTCAGCAAACGGCGGGCTAATCGTCAGAGTGTGAATGGGAATAGTCTTGATCCAGGACCCAAACACTCCGATTCCTTGCTCAGCTTCTCAAGTGCTGCAATCAGGGCACCCATTGATTCTGCAAAGATCACAGCATCATCCACAAAGTTAGGGTCAGTAAACCTTTCCTCTCCAACAAAGGCACCTAAGCTGCTGGTTTACGTAAGGTACGGTACACACCACAATATTTACCTCCTCTAGTTGGAAAAAGAGACACAGAGAAACACATTTTTCTTTCATCCCAGTTTATTTGAAATTAACGTTTCTGTTCTGGAACATTAAAAAAAAAAGTTTGTGGTTTTCGTTTTCGTAGCCTTGGTCTAAATTCGATGCATTTTGCCGCTACAGGACACAATCTCATTCCCCCCTCACAGTGTGGTTGGCTCTTTGTTTGCTGTTGATGCTGCAGAAACTCTCCAGTGGTGAGGAGCTGGGAGGACAGAGATATTCATCTAACAGCTGCTGGAAGCTGCGTGGCTCCATCGATCCAAGGGACGAGGATTTATTGTACATACAAATGATGCATGAATGCCAACACAATGTGGGAGACACTTAAAGTGAGAGCTGAACAATTTGCTTTGATTGAACTGAGTCACAGACAATGCTAAACAGCTTTTTGAAGGGGTATTGCATTTGCTGAAATTGGATTAGTAGTGAGCCTCGTCAGAAACGGGCACCTTTTAGCACAAGAAACATGCTGACGTGAAGATCGATGCGTTCCATGACAGAAATACTGTAAAGATCGTTTCCCCAATTACAACTGCTCATTACCATAAACAAACACACATTACCATCAAATACACAAATGGGTGAGCATTGTATTAGTCATTGTGATGAATCTCTGTGCGTCGTGCAGAGAGGGATCAGGCCATGTGTCTATGACAGATATTCTTTTTGCTCCAAATGTGTGGGC
This sequence comes from Chatrabus melanurus, assembly GCA_900302635.1. Classification (NCBI taxonomy): domain Eukaryota; kingdom Metazoa; phylum Chordata; class Actinopteri; order Batrachoidiformes; family Batrachoididae; genus Chatrabus; species Chatrabus melanurus. Next base: position 6,102 of record OMMV01179671.1, read on the forward strand.
ACCAACCAGCTCAGTTATTTGCAGCAAATACTGCGCCTGAGTACAGTTAGTGCAAATATAACACTCATTAAAGATTCATTAGTGAACCAGTGTACCATTCTTTTCGTCCTGTTTGGATGCATGCACATAAAGTGACACAGAAATATGCTGCGATTTCTTTTGGGTTCTTGAGCTGGTTTGTGACTTGGACCAGAACCAGATCCCATAAATGCTGTTTGCTGCATTGCCATTATGTGTATTTTATTGTTATTTTGTCTTTAAAGCTACAGTGTGTAGGATTTATTGCCATCTAGTGGCAAGGTTGGCGATTGCATTATGCCGTCACCGGTCACAATTTTGTTTCCCTTCAACTTTTCGCTTCTTTGGTGACGGGGATTCCTGCTCCCTTGCCTGCTCTTGTGATAAGCAATATGTATGATCCTCCATTTCACAAAAACTTGTTAGCTTGCTCTTGCAACCAGTAGACAGTGAACTGATTCCTCTTCTTTTTTTCTCCAGTTTTCTGGTCACGCTGCAAAATGCGTGTCAACATGTTACTGTATCAACATGGTGGTGCAACATGGTGGCCTCCATTAGGGGATCCGCTCACATGTAGGTATGAAGGGTTCATTTTAAGCTTATGAAAACACAGATTCGTTGCCTCAGGTAATTATGCACTCATGAACAGATGGTTATGAATGCTATAATGCATTTCTGTGAACAAACACCCCTAAATCCTACACACTGTACCTTTAAGGTGAGTTCCATACAGCAGGGTTGTGTGTTCAGAGCCAGTCTGTCAGTGTTCATGCAGACTGATCCTTTAAACGTTACGGAGCAGAACCACGCTGTCAAATTTTAAAAAAAATGTTGCAACACAATAGTGGTACGACCAACCCAGAACCTCCGGTGCTGAAAAATGGAGCCAACGTGGAAGTGTCAAAACCCGCAGTTCCTTGAATGGCCACTTGAGGCTGACTTGAAAAATGAGTCAATCTATACAGAAACCTCTGTTAAAATGTCCAACTTTATGGCAGAAATAAATATGTGTACAGCCTGTCACAAAAACAGTTTTGGTTTCTATAGCTAGTTTCCCTGTTCATGACAACTGCAGTTTTATACAACTCACCAATTTAAGGTATTTTAAGTCATGAAGTTATGGATAATTAGGGGTCTGGCTGGTTTGATTGACAGCTAGTGTGCCAGCTCTAGGTGGCCACCTGCTAGCAGTGACCACTAGCTGCTGTGGACTTGACAGCTTTGTTCATTCTGAGCATTTTATTACAAATATCTGAGAAAATATATCTTGGTGTGCAGTTAATTGCACTAACAGACCATGTAAGAAGTCTGTGCTCCAGTATTTACGTTGAGTGAAATTATAGAATTATTTAATTTGTATTTTAGCACTGTTACAATACCTAGAAGCAGTGCATAAAGCCCTGCAGGTGAGATGTCCCAGGGTGGAAGAAACATGAATCAACCATTTTTTTCACAGAAACAAAACAATCCCTTTTTATTACTTAGTCAATATGCAATAACTTTCAAATGAGCCAAACTTCAAGTGTCCATCGTAAGTAGTTCCTGAGATATTTTTTTACTTCAACTAATAATTGTTAGATGCTGTGCAAACCTCCACATTATTTCATGATAGTGATCAAATATATTCATTCATTGGCTACTGAAATTTGTTTTGACAAATATATGCTTATGTGGGCGTGAACGGTTGTTTTGTAACAGCTGGTGCAGGAAAGTGGAGAAAGACAAGTTTAACAAGTACAGACAGAAAGAATTTAGAAGGAGAGTAAATTAGATGCTTTGCAAAGAACAGACACTCATTATCTTAAATTTGCTTCACAGCAACATCAGAATTTTTTTTTGGTGCTAGTTTTGTTTTTAAAACTCGTGTTGGTCATTTGTCCATCATTGTCAACCGTACCAGCAATCTGCTCAATTGATTGCAAATGCGTAAAGTTGTTCCATTATAATTCAGACGAAGTGTAATAAGAAATGCAGATTTTCTGAATAACTACCCCAACCCCGCTCAGATTTGATGGACGGGCTCCTCTCAGCCAAAACACAGTTTGCCGCCAATGCCAGGTTGTGTTTGGCTTTCTGCCTAAAAACCCAGTTCTAGCTGATGCTACCTGACAAACTGAATTCATTTAGCAAAGAAAAAAGGATATGATGGCATGTGACAAGGCAGATATTAGAGAAAGACGCCGCCTTTACCGATGCCTTGGCCTCAAGCTTGTAAAAGGAAATAAAAAGGATAACCTTGTGTCTGAGTTCATGACTTTCTTCAATCAGGGGATGCTGGCAAAAAGAAGCTTATTATATAACAGATTTTTATTTTTTAACTAAATCGCTTGTCAAGATTACTGTATTAATATATATATATTTTTTACATTTACAAGCTGTCTAATCAGTTAATTTCATGGTTCTTTAAAGAACGCAGTTATATTACCAGTTTCAAAAACGGTTGCTTAACTGCTGATACCATTTTAGAGCAATATGCCGCTTTTAATTAGATGTTCAGCTCACTGCGGCTCGCAGGTGTTAACTGTCAAGTTGAGTCTGGGAGCATGCGCTGGTGCCGCCACATCCACCACACCATGGAACTGCCACAGTCCCCCGGATGGCAACCACCCAGGCAGACAACCGGTCCATCCCCACCTCTTGAAAGTAACCATCTATTTGCTGCAGCCAGGTGAAACGTGGGCATCCCGTTGGCTAAAGATCTTCCGGAGAGACCTCATATCAAAGATATCTCGTCATTGCCTTAGGTCACTGGTTGGCGTCCAACTATCACAACCATACAATAAAACAGGAAGCACCAGGACATTAAACACTTGGACCTTCGTTTTCCTGCAAAGATATCGGCATCGCCAAACACCTCTGTCACCTCTGTCACGACTCCATAAGCTCTTCCCTGTCATCACCACTTTTGCCACATGGAGATACACTTCTGATGGCCGAGTCCTGGAAGTCATTGAAAGCCTGGATCTTAGTCTTGATCCAGGACAATCACAAATTCAGACACTCCAATTCCAATTTTTGGGACTGCCGAGTCCCAAAAATGTGTAGCCGAGCACTGCTGGAGGCTAATTTATAAAACGTGTGTATGCACAAAAACCGTGCATACTGTACACCTGTTCCCACACATGAATGGGAATTTCTAAAGGAAGAATGTGTGGTGAAAATGTGTGTACTTCATGCACACGTCCAGCCTGATATGGTGAAGTGGAAAATGAAAATTAAGGCAAGACATAATTTAACGTAAAACAAAGCAGCCAGTCTCACAAAGCTTGCATTTCGTCTTACCATTAAAATATTATTTCTGCTCATGCACACACACACCTCTATCAATAGGTACGATTTACTATTTATATTTCTTATAATTTATGTATTTATTGTGTTGATTGTACGTGAGCACTGTGGGGCCAAAACAGAACGTTCTAGACCAACCATACCCTATTCTCCGTGTATATCTGGAGTTGCACCAGGAAGGGCATCCAGTGTAAAACGTGTGCCAAGTCAACATGTGGATCCGATATGGATATGGCGACCCCAAGCAAAAAGGGAAGATGTAAAAGATGTTACCATTTATTTCTTTGATTGTGGGTGAAATAAATAGTTACAGTCATGTGCGGTGTGTGAGTTGATCACTTCTGTTATTTTTTTCCCCCTATTCAGTGGCTTTTCTTTTGTTCATGATTCCAGAATTGAGACCCCCAAGTGGGGCTCGGTGAGCTGCTTTGCCATGGCTCAGCACAAGTCGGAAAAGTTCAGTGAAACTCGTACCAGTTTGGAACATGTTTGAAATTTTCACAAGGCTTGACTCGTGCTTGACTCGTGCTTGACTCGAATTTTCATAGCAAGCATGGAAAGACTTACCCTGAGCCCCCCACCCCAGTTCAGTAAGGAGTGTACTTGAGTCCAAGTTGCACCGGGCTGTCCTGAGCTGTCCCAAGTTGAGTGTGGGTTGTAAAATCGATGAGTTCCGGAAAAAAAGTCTTTCCCTGACTTGTCTTGATAGTGGGGCAGCGAAGTGCATTTTTTGGCCGAATCATTCACTTTGTGATACAAACATCAAATTTGGCCTGAAGAAACTCCTCAGGGGACCTTTTACAAATGTAACGTTAGCCATTCCAAAATCCAATATGGCCACCATTTTCTCAACATAGCCCCCAAGGAGCCAATATTATCATTTAGTTGTGCTTTTGCATGATTATTACACCCCCAGGCATGCGAGCTTGTTTGTTTTTTTCCATTTACTTGTATTGATTATGTAGTACTTCTTGCTTCTACAGCTATTCATGCAACTGTGCCAATCAGATGTAACTATTAATATCAAGTAAAATATCCTTGGAGGCTTAGTTTCTTTTACTATATCTGTTTTGCGCGTAATGCTTAAGTAGTGCTTTAGGGGTGTATGGATCTTGTAGTAGAGGTAGTACTTTTGCTCCAGTCGTCAGCCACATCTAACAGATGGATTGCTGGTCACTAGTCCTCACTATCGGATCAACTCTTACCTATGGCTCCAAGAAGTTGTTTGTGCACGCAACGGCCACACCCTGGTAAACTGTGTTGGCTCACGGGCAGAACTAGGTAAGGGTAGCATACTGAGAGACTCTGTGTGTGAAAGAGCACATCTCGCTCTGTAAATATGTGCACAAAGATGGAAATCAGATGATAAGCAGTATAAAGATTGACTGTCAAAGTACTAACGTTATCAAAGAAATGTATTTGACAATGGCTCTCAAGTAGTTTTCATGTCTATTTTTTGACTCGGTAGACTGATTTATCCTTTTAATTTAACATAACATGCAAGTTTACATGCATATAGACAACAAATGCAAAAATATGACCTACATTTTTGGAATTATACGGTAAATATTCCGATAAAATGTGCTGTCTATGGTGGCCATTTTGAAAAATATGACCGCCATATTGGATTTTTAAAGAATACCACAGAAGGGCCACACATATGGAATGACATTTGCTTCATTATTAAGCAAACAAGTTGACAGAAATCCAAGCAAAAAAAATGCAGCTTTGAGAACAAAAATCAAGGTAGACATTTTAAAACCTATTTAATAAAATTACTGTGAATCAGTCCCCTTTCCTTTCAAATCCTGAACTTTTGCTTACACACATGCCAAATTTCATGTTTGTATCGCTGTGTGAACGATTTCACACTTATCCGCTCAGCTATGAGTGGTGCGCCTGCACGGAAGGACCTGACATTGAATGTGGTCAAGTGAGAGCTGTTTGGAGAAATCGTCATAACGTGTTAAAATGCAAAACAACACCGAATTCAGCCAAGTGTGAGAATATGTTAAAGATAAAATTTGCTTTTCCAATCCAATATTGCGTGACATGGGAACTAGACCTTGTTAAGAAATTATATACCTGTAATTTTGTTTCCCCCAGTGTTTGGTTTTTGGTCCTGAGGGCTGCCATAAATTCAAGCCCAATACATATGCACACTGATAAAACCTATTTTCCCGCATTCCTATTCATTTTTTGTTATTTCAGACCCAGTTATAAAATTGTTCAGTGTACACGCCCTGTCTTTCATTAGTATTCAGTGCAGTTATCCAGAGTCATAATCCATCGCTGAAAAATTATGCTTTCTGCGAGCAAAAAGCTTGAATATTTCAGGGGATTAAATTTGATAACGGTGACAATAAGTTTTTCAAATGGAAAATTTTAATGAAGGCACACAGTGTCTTTTGCTGGAGCTGATAAACGTTTGATAGGTTTTATTACATCCAGATTGTTTATATTAGGAATCTGGCGTTTCGGATTGTCCTGATGTATGCTGTCATTTAATGAGTGTCCTTTCAGTCAAAGGGACCGCCTCAATCCATCCATCGGGAATTAGCTTGCGGTTATTATAAAACAGGTGCAGCGAGGAAAACAGATCAAGAGAACGACGCTGCTATTTCCATTTGACAGAACCGAAATGTCTTTTTTTCTCTCTCTTTTTTTTTTTTAAACACATATGGAGGAGGAACATTCACCATGTTGAGAAGTGTTTAGAATCTAAAGGTGAATTAACAGCCTACAGATTTGGGTTATTTTTAGCCGTTAGTCATAAGTCAGTTCGTATTTTTAACTCTGCCTTTTAGTTGATGCACATTCATGTGAAAACACACTTAACCTACAGTTACTTCCCATTTACCTCCTATGGAGATGGTGCCGCACTAATTATAACCCTCAGCAGGGTTCCAAAAAGCAAACGAGTTCCTGCTGAATATCTACAAAATCCTTGACAGTGCTGAGCTCTGGGCAAGCGCTAATGGAACGTCTAAAAGTACACTCAGGTGTGTTTTTGATAATAGCCGACTTTATTGTCATTTATATTTTCTGCCCTCATTTCTTCATGTACACAATATATTATCATCATACTTAGAATCTTTTCTAATTTTGTAAACATGCAGAGAAAAGCCTTGGGATGTTTTTACCCCTGATGTGTGGAGAACTGCTAGGGATAAAAAAAAAAAAAATGCCACTGGCAGCTGAGCGACTAGTGGAAGCCACATTTTCTTATAAGAACCAACATAACAAACCCCGAACAATGGAACAATGGCACTGCGCCACAATACCATAATCCTAGTGCCATCATGCTGATTTTCAAAATTAGGGTGTTTCTTCTGTTTTCACCAGTGATTTTGCTTAACTTCATCAAAATTCACCAGCTTCAAGCCTCACAGCGTTGATTTTACCTGGCGCCACTGGTCATTGAAATCTCGTTGTCTACATCTGGCGATATCTCCACAATGAGAGACCTGCATTGCATTGGTCGATTTTCCTCTGATGATAAAAAAAAACGAATCGTCTCTGTAGGACACTGAAGAGTGTCCTACGCTCTGCTTAAGCCAGTATCTCACTGGGCTTGCGACAGATTGGTAGTCTGAAATTGTTATCTCAGCGGTCGGAATCAGTATCCCTATTCGCTAATTAGCTGCTCGCCGCAATTTCATTTGGCTGGGGATTTTGAAAATGTTCAAAACCTTGGTGGCGAATGAACGACTGCTTATTTTCACTATCTTGTCTCTAACTATTCGCAAACTAGTCTTTTTACTCACCAAGGAGTCGTCAATAGACCGCTACCACGTCGCCCCCCTCGGTCTGTTTCAGTCGCCCAGTTTGCTTCATTTGCTACAAGGTCGGATTATGGTCGAAATGCGGTCACCGGTTGTTAGTGAGTAATTCACGAATTGAGGACGACAGACATATGGCCGCTTAGCGAATATTAAACAAATATTTTTCACAAGACGCCCAGCGGTCGTCCAATTTCTTAAACGGTCGTCAAAAAGTGGCAAATATGTCGTCCCAATGTCGCCAAAAACATGGCCAAATTTGTCTAGCACTCAGTTGTCACAGTCGCCAAATAGTCGTGTCTCAATGAGATACCAACCTTACCGTTAAGCATAGATGGGCCACTATGGTGTTAATTTAGTCTTAAAAGTCCCATCAGCGAACAGAACAGTGTCTGCGAGCAGAAAAGCTTGTTCGTGAGGGTAGATTCTAGCTCCTTGCATGGGCACGGGGCCTGTGACAAGTTTTCATGCTACACGTTGTGTATCCGCTAATCTCACTGGTCACAACTTCCTGACAGTCACAGAACAGCCAAGTATTAATGTATTAAGGCCGCGATATGCCCTCTGGTGTTCAACACCAAGAAATGCGTTCCTTTACAGAGGCTAATTTTGTCTGTTTTTCATCATCCAGTTGTGTGGAAAATGCGCATGGAACATTATAAAGTCAAAAACAAGAGGCGACAAACTACTGATATAACTGCAAAACATAACTCATTCACAAAGTGTTAAACTCACTAAACTAGTTTATTTTCACTTATCCAACTACACTACTTGACTATCATCAGTCAAGCAAGTGCATTGAAGGAGCGAGCGTGTTAGTTTTACAAAGCTTGCTAGCTTACCCACACTACCTACCTGGCACACCGCGCATACGGTCGCTCTAAAATCCACAGCAAAAGTAACATTTTTTTTTAAAATTACGTGCCGAAAAAAACCCCCCCAACCTCGAAGGAGGAGCTTCACGCATACATCAGACATCGCTGAGACTTCCACAGCAATGAATGGGTCAATGGTTGCCAAGTATACGTACACAGAGGTGTGTGGAAACGAGGCATAAGTCAGAAAAAGTGCCTAAAACACAGTGGAAGGGAATTTTTAAGTCATGTTACAAAAAAAAAAAAGGCTTCTTTTTCCAGTTTATCGGTAGGTTATGCACCATTTGGCACATTACTGCCTCCTACAGTATAAAAATCACACAGTCTGTCTCTATTTATGATCTGGCATAAATACCAGAAGATATAAAAAAATTGAAGAAGGCAAGATGTTATGTTAGCATTCTTTAACTTCAAAAGACAAGGAAGGAAGCAAGACAGTGGTACCAATTTCTGAAAGTACATTAAAAAGCATTCTTCTTACTTCAGCATTGTTTTCACAGCGAATTAATACATGAAGCACCATTCCAGGACCCCTACATTGCTTCAAGACTCACGAGCTCAAATGAATTGAATGAAGTCAGAAAAACTGTCTTAAAAACACACTGTAACTGTGTCACTATTACAAAAATCAAAATCAAACGACTCTTACAAGAATAAAGCTTAAAACAGTGAGGGGAAAAGTCATGTGAAAAGAACAAACTTGTTATTTTAAGAGATTGTGCATATATTTTTTGCGCGCCGCATAGGGTGCTTCGCACCCTCCCCAGCGGTACAGCACCGTCATGCTCTAAATTTATGGGACCAGCCCTGCGTAAGGCAGTTCTTCCAGCTGACACTTTTAATTCTTCATGTATTTTACGCTTGTTGCAAGCCAGAACATTGGCCTAACAACAGGTGCCTCTCGCTGTGGCTGCACCGCTGCAATTTGGGTATGGAATGTGTGCCAACAGTAATGGAGGCATTGTGTCTATTGCGCTCTCTAACACTGTCCAGGAGGCCCAATTTGCCTCAGGCAGCATCCCACAAGAGCGAAGGCAGTAATTCCAGCCACTGGCAGCCAGACACAGAACAAAAGCTTAATCTTGTTTAAGTTTCAGACAGTTTTATATCTTTGATGCTTCATCTTTTGTTTCTATACTTTGCTCTCCTTGGGATTTAACCAAATGCTAGATAACATCCCCTAACCCAACAGAAGGTAACGTAAAGGAACAGTTCCGAAAGTCGATGTAAATGAGAGCGCTGAGCTGCAGGTTGTTTCGTTTTCCCAGGCCTCATACAGGAAACCGTTGGGTGCCAAGAATACCATACTGCACACTTGAGTTACGACTTGAACCCAGCTTACCTACTTTGGCTCTGTTTCCTCTTGCATTGCACGAGTTTTACTTTGCTTGCTCAGGCCGGCGCTGTTAGCAGTTTCTAATTATTTCTAGTGGATGGCCAACAGTCTGCACGTTTGTCTATTGAATTCTTCCCATCTAAATGCTGGAAATCAGCCGGTGAAGTCTCGGGTTGGTGTTGGCTCTCCATGGAAGCTAACACATGGGCTTATACCATCGTAACATGTCTGACATCCCAAGGCTGCTATTGCTATAGGGATTGGTAAAGTGAATTTTGGAATTAGGATCCTTGCAGCCACACTAATATATAAATATTTAATGCCATAACTGTGAGATTAAATTATTTTTTCAATGACTAATAGACCCTATTGCGTATAGCCAAAAATCGACCCAGAATGCATTGCGCTGTCAACTTCCAGAGATTTTGGACGTCAATTGAATTTCCGGTCTCTTTCATACAGTGAACAGTTTTGCTTCGCATCACTGGGAAAATTTGTTTTATTTCCACATGTCTACGAGAAAACCGCGCATTTGGAAGAGATTTTGGAAGAGCGTGGCCATGAAAGCTTGGAGAGGGAGTGACAGTGATTGACTACAGCGTATGGCTCCGTTGGTGATCTGAACCGGACAGTTGTGCTTGTGAACATTGGACTTGTGCTTCGTATTAGTGATATTTATGCTCGCTGCTTATTGACTGTGGTTGGACAAAAGAAAATCAAAAAACAGAAATGTGATGACGGCTTTTGGATGTTTACTGAGCCTCACGTCAAACTCATAGAACTTGGAAGTATCGAAGCAAACAAAGCCGTGTGAAGCCCGAAGCTGCATCGGACAGCAGCGCGCTGTGCGCCACTTCAGGACAAGTAAAATCAGCGAAATGCGGTTAGGCTGCAAGGTATGTATTTACTATTTATTTCTTAGTTTGTCTGATCTGATTTACACTTATTAGATGTATTTTATGTATTTTTAATTCTCATGTCCTGAACACAGCGCCGGTTACAACACAGCTAGGTGGAAGTACGGCTGTCCTGAATGCTCCCCAAAAATCCATATCGGTCACGCTCTAGTGACCTTTGTTACTTTGTGCTGCTGTACATGTAAAGGAGAAGGATGATCAGAAGCTACCAGACATATATATCATAAATCCTGTTTTTCGTTGTTGTTCGGCTCAGTTTTAATTCAGGTTTAGCCTCGGGGAAGAGTCTGCTGTGGGCGTGTTTGGCCAACTTAACCACCTCTGACTGGTTCACAGGGACAGCAATTAACCTTTCTTCTCACAGGAAGCGTAGACAGGACTGACAATAAAAACCACTCAAAAAAAAAGAAAAAAAATCCTAGATGCATGGGCTGTTGGACTGCATTTATTATGTTACACCCTCCTGGGTATGGACACTGGTGAGAGTCATCCAATAAAGCACGATGTCAGGGTTATATGACAGGATTATTAAGCAGTGTTCATCACCTGACCATGCAAACAGCTGGGAGGTCAGATGCGGATAGTGAAGTGTTTCATAGTTTATCAAAGTCACCCTGACAAACTGCTGCTCGAGTTAGGACTCAAGTCTCATAATTATTGTCCCAGTAAAGAGTGCATTTCTTGAAACACAAGCTGATTTAATAAAAATCATCTTTTTCCCTGACTTGCTATTTAAAATAATCCTAATTCCTTTCTTGGAAAGGAAATAACTCCCCCGCTACAGGATTTTCTGCGCGGCCCATTGGTATGCTGCCAACAGCAGCCATGTGCATTTCAAAACATCAGATGGTACTTTGTAGAAATTGTGAACATTTTTGTGTGTGTGTGTGTGTATTCTCTTGCTGGTTTGCAGCCTGGAATTATAATATGTGGATGTCATGCTTGACATGAACCTCTCCCTGCCATAAATTCTGCACTTGGAAAGAAAATATGTTGGTTATAATAAATCAGAGGGGCTGCTACTGACGAAGGTAGTTTTCTTTCCAAGGAACTACATCAAGATAGCACATGTACGCTGTAGGAACATAGCTGTAATTAGTGTATTCAGTTCCATAAAGGCTAAGTTAAAATCAGGTTGAACACATGCTTGATCATTAGCTCCACGTAGGTGGCTTTTTGCCCTCGTGTCTTCGTAGGTTTGTTAGCGGGATTTGGCAGATCTATTCAAGTGTAAGAGGTGGAGCCAGGGAACTTGGAAATATTGTTTCTCCAATTGTGAAAATGAAGATTAACAGAACCCATTTTACAAAACACATTAAACTGTTGGATTCTGGATGAATAAGCATTAATTACTGGAGTGGATCTTGAAAAAATGGAACAAAGCTGGTAATTTTATTTTTTTTTACAAAAGTTTTATATACCATTGCAAATAAGTGGAAAAAGCCAAGGGCACACTCACATACTACTTGTCTGCAGCAGAGAAATTCTGCTTTCATTTGGTGGGTATCAACCCGTTGTCTGCCTGGGTGGTTGCCAATCAGGACCCACGGCGGTTCTGTAGTGTGATGGATGCAGTGACACTCCCAACATTTGCTGCCAGACCTGACCTGCAAGTAAGTTGCTGTGTTTTGACTGCTACTGTTTTTTGCTCGGGGTCGCCACAGTGGATCCTGTATGGATCCGTGTATTGATTGGGCATATGTTACACCTGATGCCCTTCTTGATGCAACTGCAGATGTGCAGTACTGTGCAAAAGTTTTAGGCACCACTTTTTTTGGGGGGGGGG
>OMMV01179675.1:0-10700 GCA_900302635.1 Chatrabus melanurus
AATATTGTTTAAGTGCAATATTTGAAGCATATGTGCGCATGGGAGCCGTGATAATGTCTCCGTTGCGCTGCGCAAGCAGCGCACCTCCAAGTTCATACCTGATCAGCTGATCAGCCTCCAAACAGTGGTCTGTGGTCTATGACGCGTCTCACGCTGTGAGGTGCACCTGCTTGCTGCGCCGGCAAGTGCGGCACCCCGCGGGTCGGGAGTACAAACGGCTTGTGTCGTCGGCATCTTCTCTCTTCTCGCTGGCAGGGGGGGGACTGGCTAGCGTTGGCTGGAGCGGCGTGGCGCAAGCAATATATAGTCGCGCAGTGGGCGTGGGCTATTCGCGCTCACTGCGTGGCACTTTCTGTCATGGTGCGCTCTGGCACGCACCGTCCGCAGTGTTCGAGCCAGGTCCACGCTGTGCTCGCGCGGTGTTTGCACTAGTTCACGAGCATGGGCCGGAAAAAAGTGCGTGCCAAGATTTTGAACATTTCAAAATTCTCTCTACGACATGCCACGCACTCCGGCACACTTCACACACTCCCCACGCTAGTGCATGCACACTTTGCTCATTGGCACGCCCGAGTGCGTGCCTCTGCGGGACCTAAAATCGTGCAAGTGTCAGGTACCCTTATGACGTATCTGTGATTCCGATCAGCATTTCCAAACTTAATCAATGGATAAGCAGCAGCATTTTAGACCAAGAGGATATCAGACCCATACACTTACTCAAGCTCACAACAGAGCACAATCACTTGAAAGGAGGAACCTAAAAAAGAGCAAACTCAGAAACCCTACTTTGTAACTCGCTACAGCAAGGAGGCAACCCAGATTAAGCACATTATTAAGAAAAATTGGAACATCATTGAATATGACTCTTCTTTAAGGGAAATAGTCACTGAACCCCCAGGGATCTGTTTTAAAAGGGCTCCTACGATTAAAGATAAACTAGTTAGGAGTTACCTTCCTGCTCCTAAAGGTGACAGTTGGCTAGGTCAACCCTGTGGTAATTGCAATTATTTTGAGAATATAGTTAAAACTGACACTTTTGTGGATGGATTCAGCAACAAGACCTATACCATCAACAGTCTTATAAATTACAATACCACCCATGTTGTATACCGACTGGAATGTACTTGTGGTTGTTTCTATGTAGGCCTCACTAAATGGAGAATAAAGGACAGAGTAGCTGAACATAGGTATGCTATCCGAATTGGAAACATAAAATATCCTATGGCCAAACACTGTAGAGAGGCGCAACATTAGAGGGATCAACCCTACGAGTATTGGGCATTGAGGCCATTCATCTCGATGCCAGGGGCGGGGAAAAAAAATACTTTAAAGGCCACTAGCCATCCTGGTCTCAATGAGGACTTTGACCCTTCACCTTTTTTTATAACTACTGTGTTTTTCGATTGGGGTAATTATCCTATGATTCCCTTTTGAGAGTTTCATAATAATATCCAGGTTTTCTAAAAAGGGAGGGTGTACTGTTGTTTGTAAATTATAACTGCTGCTTTTAAATGGAAATGACTTACTTGTTGCTGTTGCTTGTCCGTTGACTGACCCATGTTGTCCAAAACGATTTGTATCCTCACTGTGAATTGCGATATGTGACTAATTTATCCCTATTTATTGACTATTTATTCATATTGTTTAGTAAATTATTTATTCGCAAAATGTGTGAACAATATATGAAATCATATTTATTATTTGTGGATTGCTGCTCTACTGTGGGACCTATCCTGTTGTATTTACTTTGTCTTGATTTTATTGATTGCTTGTATGCCTAATCTGTTTAGTTGTGCCTTTGAAGGCCAAACACAAAAAGACATACTTTGGATTGCTGTCCCCAGTGGCCAAAGAAATGTTATGCATGTGCTATAGTTGCAAACCTGACGAGTGCAAGATATGAGTGCAACTATAATTATTGTTTGGCTTCTTTGTTACTCACATCCTGATGATGGCCGGAGGGCCGATATGAGTAGGTGCGTTTTAATGCTTCAGCCCTAGTAAATAAAGGCTTTTTTAACTTTTTGAATCCACTGAGTGCCTGGAACTGGAATTCTTTTGTCCTTTTTGACTTAATTTTTCCATTTTTTGTCTTGTTATAAACATAGTCTGAAGTCCAAATTAATTGCAGCTAATGCACGCCATTTTTTGTGATGGGTGCAAACCAGAAGAAAATATCATGCTACTGACAGTTCCAGGATAGCAGCAATCAGCGCGGGCCAATAGAGTACAATGAACTGAACACACCATGACTACTTTTGAAGGCTAAAGGAAAAGTGAAGACTGATCAAAATGTCCTGATTTAAAAGTGTGAAACTGAAACTGGTCCATATAAAGTCATCTGCACAAGTCTATGCTCATGGACACCAGTTTTTGTCACTTTTGCAAATACTGTATTGAATTGCATTGACTTACCCCCCCAACCTTCAATACAAACCTTTACATTTCTAAAACACAGTAACCTAATGCATACCAAAAACCCAAGTATGAACCCTAAAAATGGGTGATAACCTCAGATGTCATATTACATCAAAACACATCATACAATTGTCACAGAAACTGTTTCCTTATTTTGACAAATAAGAATACAAGAAGGGTTATTATGTCCGCTGTAAGCCGTTTTTATATCACTGAATGACTGTTGACTCTCTTCTTACATTTGGATCCTCTTCCCTTTAGGCTGTGCCGTTAATAAACGCACCATCATATGTGGATGGGGCAGCGATCAGAAGGGAACAGGCAGATGGTATGGCCACAGCACCTGTAGGTATCAATGAGAACTTCATCTCCATGGCCGGGGCTTCCCTGCGAGAACGTGAAGTGATGGGCCAAACCGGAGGAGCATGGGGGATGATGGCTGGAAACCAGTGGGGAAGCACCAATGTCTCTGTTTCTCAAGACATGGAGACAAGAATAGGAGTACGAGGAGGAAGACAAGATTTTATTGATAGTGTTGCTTTACCAGACTACGTCCTGAATGAGTACTACAGTCAGGTGAGGAATCAACTCATCATTGCCACCCTTTATTTTCTGCAACTAAGTTAAGTTAAGTCAGTTTTATTTACATAGCTCAAGTCACAACAGATTTCACTTCAAAGCAACACGACCACATTCTGAAGCGCATGCACATGGTGATCATGGTGAGCGAATACTCACTTCTACAGGAAGAAACGTTAAGCAGAACAACACCTCTGTGGAGAGACCATCTGCCATGAGTGGTTGGATTAAGAAAGAGACAGACAGAGTCATACACTGAGGGAGAGAGCAGACGGAGAGACAAGTAGTAGTAGTAATAATAATAACAATAATAAAAATAATGGTGTATGTCAAATAAAATGTCATGAGGGACAGCAGGTAGATAGTAAGCAATACTCTGGACCATTCACCTCAAGAGGTGGAAATACCTCCAGAATGTGACAGGAAGAGGGGGACAGAGAGGAAACAGTGGCATGCCTTTATGTGATATAACTGCAGAGATAGAGGAAGAGAAAGGAGAGAAGATGAAAGGATGACAGAAAAGAGAGGAGGGTAGAGAAAAGAGTGAGAGATGCTCTGTGCATCATAGGAAATCCCCTGGCAGTCTTGGCCTATGGCAGCGTAATTAAGCTGGAGAAGGTGCCTGTCTTCTCAGCGTAAACTAGAAGATGGTTCCAGGAGAAGAGGCTACCTTGGCTATAAGTAATACAACTGCTGTATGTACTGAGAACTGACACTGAATAACAGTTGGTCATGTCTTGTCTACCAATTACATAATCATGATGTCTGAATTACATTTTGAAAAAACAAAGCAAACTTGTTCCTTACCACTGTTGCCAATGTGCTTGATCAGGGGGTGGGTAAGATTAGGCCTTGCTTATGTGTAGTGCTTTGCGCTGACTTATGATGTGATTTGGCGCAGTATAAATAAATTGAATTGAATTGAAACTCGAGTTTGAAAACTTTCATTACAGTAATTGTTCAACACAATCTACAGTTGTACGATCTGGTGTCTTATAACCTGATGTCTTTGTTGAAGGAACTCAAAGTGTGGTACATACAACCTTTGTCTGTTTTTTTTAGTCGTATGTCAAGGAGCAGTTGATTAAGTTTGGGTGGATTTAGATAAAGGGGTGGATCTTGTTTTTGATATTTTATCTTTGATCCTGCGCTTGAACTGTGATGTTGATTTCTTTCATCCTGCAATCTGGATTGGGCGGCACGGTGGCTTAGTGGTTAGCACTGTTGCCTCACAGCTAGAAGGCCCAAGATTCGCATCCGACCTGAGGAGTTTGCATGTTCTCCCCGTGTTTGCGCGGGTTCCCTCCGGGTGCTCCGGCTTCTTCCCACTTCCAAAGCCATGCAGGTTAGGTGAACTGGTGACTCTAAATTGACCACAGGAGTGAGTGAGAGTGTGAATGTTTTGGTCTGTTTGTATGTGGCCCTGCGATGGACTGGCAGCCTGTCCAGGGTGTACCCTGCCTCTTGCCCAATGACTACTGGGAGAGGCTCCAGTACCCCCTGTAACCCTTAATTGGAGTAAGCAGGTATAGAAAATGACAGACAGACAATGAAAACATAAGTTCTATTAAGGAGGGTATGTTTTTAGCAATCAGGATCTAAGTTCAGCAATTAGTGTCAAAGCTGAGTGATCAAGATCAAAGATCAAGATCAAAGTTCAGCAATCAGGATCAAGGATGAGTCATCCTGATTCGATATTTATCAGAAAATGTTGAGTGATCATAATGAAAGTTCAGTGATCAGGAGCAAAGAAAGGAAAATGTTAACAGAGACCATGTAAACAGAGAACTGTTGGACCTTGGTGGAGCATGTACTGTGTGATTGCTCATCTAATTTTCCACTCATTGTACCTGTACTGACGAGGCTATGTTTTCTACTTTGTTTTTCCTGGATTGCTAGCAGAGATAGTTATATTCAGTGAATTTAGGATGATTCACAGAGCACACCAATGAAATTTTAAAGCAGCCGTATACCTTTTCAGCAAGTTAATATTGGTCACCACATTTATTAAAAACAAATATAAAAATTTGAAGCCAAAATACCAGAGAGACACTGAGGTGTTGAAAGCATGAAATTGTTCTTTACCTGTCATACTTTTGATAAACCCAGTGAAAAGCTAAAAGTCTACACTGGAAGCGCATCTTGGTTGTTTCATTTCAAATCCATTGTGGTGGTGTACAGAGGCAAAATAACAAAAACTGTCACTGCCCAAATACTTATGGACCTGACTGTAAATCATTCATAATAAAAATGATTGACATTTTTCAGGTGAAAAATGAATGAAAATGAAACAAAAATCTCTTTCGTGTTTGGACAAGCTTTGGTAATGATTTCCTGTTTTCTCCACAGAAAGCAAGGGGTGATTGGGAAAAGCAGATGGTGAAGGACATCGAGTTGGTGTACGACTATGAGGGTAATGGTTCTTCTGCTGGCTCGGTGGGCTGCTGCAGCCTTCTGGAGAGTGACAACGACCTACAGTTCCTCAATGACCTTGACCCAAAGTTCAAAACCCTGGCTGAGCTGTGTGGGGGAAAAATGATCCAAACTAAAGTTGAAGCAGCACCCGCTCCCCGGCCCAGTACCAGCATCAGCACTCTAACTTCAGTATCAAATGTGATGCCTCCCCAGCAGCTGTTCACTCCACCCAAAGTGCAGCCACCTGTCCATAAAACAGAACAGACTGTGGTCAGAGAGTCATCTAACAAGATTGTGAGGCAAGGAGCAACCACACTGAGAGAAAATGAGGTCACAGTGCAAAACGGGATGGCAAAGGCTGGCCAGGTGCTCATGGTACAGCAGCCACAGCCTGTTTACTACACCACCACACCTGTAGCACAGCCTATGCACTACATTGTTCAACCACAGATGCAGAACACTGTGCTGCTGGCCGAGGCACCATCTACCAACCTTCAGAATGTGATACTGATGAACGGCACCCAAACACTCCCTGCCCAAGGCCAAATCATTCAGAGAGTGGTGTCCACTGCACAAGCACAGACCCCCGGCATGGTGCTGGTTGACGGGAATGGGGGCAACCTGTCAGGCTCTCAGGCCATGATGGTCGTGGAAGGCCAAGTACCAGCAGGATCCATGCAGGTCCTGAAGGGTAGCCAGACCCGCTTTGTGCAGGGAGGTACTCTCCAGCCAGGGGGGCTCTCAGGATCCCAGAGAGTCCTGGTGGTTGGAGGCCCAACAATCAGTGGAGGGCAGCTTGTCCAGGAGGCTGGAGGTCAGTCTCGCAAAAGTGGTGCCAAAAGCTCTCAAAGAGTCGTCTACAGCAAAGTCGGCACCTCCGGCGCATCTCAGAGCAGCTTAAGAGGTTCTAATTCCTCTACCATCCCTCTGAGCACAACCCCTTCATACCGCAAGGTGGTGGTGCAGGAGACAAGAGAAATCATCAAATGAGATGTCTGAGCATCAAAGCAATGTGGGCTGGGAGAAGGCATGTTTGATGGAATTCAGACATGTAGCGAGCCAATCTCACCATCATTTTTATGAGACACTCTAAGACTTTACATGTCAGTTTAGTGGTGGAGGGTGTGCTGCAGCAGTTTGACAAGGAATGAATTCACATGTGCCTGCATGTACATATTTACTGGCTTGCCTAAATGTGTCTTAGAGCAACACAACATGCATTGTGTAAATGTGCAGTTCTGTGTGATGCTTTGCACTTGTACAAAGTCTTTGCAAAAGCAGAAATGTGAAGACCTGCAACAACCTCTGTAAGAATCTAAGGAATCTCAACATTTTGTAAATGTTCCATTTTTAATAACATACAATGCACACACTTAAGAGCTTAACAATAACTCAAACGATTGTGACATCGGGCTATGTCAGCAAACCAAATGGACAATTTCTAATATTGCTTTTGTTGCAATAACAAGATGCTTGATACAGATCATTTTAGGAAACAGAAGTTCAGTCTTCTGTGACTTTTTACAGTGTCACTGTGGAATCTGTAATATCAAAAGCCAGGTTAACGCAAGTACACTTGAGTGCAAAAGTTTGCATCCCCTGAGTTTTAAATGACACAAAGAGTAAATCATTGACATTTATTTCATCAACATAATATTTAATGCCCATTCAGACCATGCAAATGTTCCTTCATCATCAAAAATACCAAAGATGGACAAATACTGTATAAAAAGAAAGTTATAGTGAAATAATGAAGATTATGTCAATCCAAAAGTTTGCAACCCCCTTTATGAAATGTTCTCTCACACTTTGTATGTCCTCCATCTGTCTTTATAACATCCTCCAACCTCCTTGGGTCCCTCTGAGCAGCTTCTGTATCCTCTCATAGAAATATATGCATGTATCATAGAAATACAAACAGCATGCTATTCTATGGTAAATCTGTCTGGAGTAGGCAGTTCTCAAAAACAAGTGACCGTGCAAGAAGGAGAGTAGTGAGGGAAGCCACCAAGACAACTTTAACAACTCTGAAGGAGTTATAGGCTTCTGTGGCTGTAATTGGAGAAATTGTCCATAGTGCAACTTTTGTCTGTTGCACCACCACTCACAGCTTTATGGTGGAGTGGAACAGAGAAGGATTTTAATACAAGAACACAGATCAGATCTAGGCTCATGTGTCCTGTGTACTTTCTGGGAAATTGTACATCTTCTCTTTAAAAAAAAATCATATTCCTTATTTTACTATAACTTTCTTTTTATACACTCTTTGTCCATTTTTATTATTTTTGATGATGAAGGAACATTTGTATGGTCTGTATGGGCATTAAATATTATGTTGATGAAAAAATGTCTATGTTTTACTGTTTTTGCCATTTCAATGTAAGGGGATGCAAACCTTTGCACTCACCTGTATATTGTGGATCACTGTTTGTTTTTCCCCTCATCTGACTATTGCTGGGAAGATGAGGAAAATGACAAAATGCCACTGCTTAAAAGAGACGAACTTAGCCTATGAGCTCTATAAATGGCCCATCAAGTCTGACTGTCAACATGTTTATAAAGGACTGGCCGGGCAAGTTGAGAGCATGTTACTCCATCTGGACTGTGGGTTATGAGAAATACCCTCTCACTTAAACTGTCTATAGTCACAGCATGTTCTGGCAGTGCCATATAATTATACACGGCTTGTGAAAATCTGTTCGTTTCAAACGTACTCCATGGAAAAGCTGTAATAACATTTAGATATCCGTTTAGGTTGTGCTGTGTAATAATAGCTTATTTTGTTGGTTTTTGTGATGTGCATTATTGTTCTATGCTGTTTTTAAGGTGGTTTTTGTTGTTGTTCTGTGTGACATTTTACTGCTGGGTGGATTTTAAGGGATAATATTGCAGAAAAAAATGTTTCGGAATCTTTCATGGTTTTCAACTCAAAGCATATATATGACATTACACAAGTGTTTTTAGATAACAGGGTCAACTTCTGTTAATATATAATTACATCAGGTGATCATTTGGATTTGGACGGATGTCTGCCTGGGTGGTTGCCATCTGGGACCTAAGAGCCATGGTGTGGTGGATGCATCAATGATCATTTGAATTGCATTGGTGTAATCAAGCATTTCTTTCACTGTTCATCTAAGTAAGAGTTCATTTATTGGACTATCTTGATAAATTAAAGATTTGAAATACCCTTATTAACCTATCCAGCATGACAATTAATTTTAAACTCTAAGCACTGTAACCAAATAGGAAAAGAAGCACTTTTTAGACATTGTAACATGCAGGATTAAAATTGGGATCAACTTGTTACACTGTGACTCTACATGTAACACGTAGAGTTTACTTGGATATTTTTAGACGTAAAACCCAAGTTAATCTACCCAAGTGCATTCACATATCTTGGTTTTTTACTTGTAAGTTTACTTTGGAAATATGGGGCAGCTGGATTCCAAAAGGAATTGGAATACAGTGACTGGCAAATGTTGTAGTTACAATGTAAAAGCATTTACATTAAATTAACATTTACACTCCAGTTCCACCCTCTTGTTGTTGTTGTTTTTGTCAATTTACCACAAAATGTGATAGCATGTATTGGAGCTAGACTGATTCCAAAATTGGGATTTCAATAAACTTGATATCAATCCAACCAGCAAACATAAGTGGCAAAAAACATGACTTTCTTGGTGACTGTAATAAGTCACACAAATATAAGACAGTGCAGGATTTTTGTTTGAGGGTAAAATTCATGTTAACTATAATAAAGAAATGGTGGGGTTTTTTTCTTAAACTGTGACCCAGTTCAATCAAAATATTATTGACCTATTTTCAGTGACCACTCACGTTTAGTTAAGATGCTATTTACCTTGAATGTTTGTCATAAAACAATTTTTCTCAATGTAATCTATGTCATTTTAGGGTTTTTTTTGTTGTTATTTCATTGTATTAATGTTCATGTTATGCATGCACTCTGAATTTTTGTACATGTACACACAGGGTACTCATGCATGTCATAGTCATAAATGGTTAAACGGGTTAATTTGATACTACACATACAGATGCTGATGGGTTGGAAAACATTTACATTATGCCTTAAGTTGACATTCAGATAGGTTGGTGTGAGATCAGATTGCAAGCTTAAACTTGTGCTTGACAAAATATCACTGGGTTGAGTGTTATATTATTTCCATGAAATGTGGCAGTGGTGCTATTGTATACATTTTTTAATTTTTTTCTATTAAATTTTCATAAACTAATAAACTAGTTTTTGTATGAAATACTCCAGCGTGGTTCATTGAAATGCCAGGCCAGACATAATTATAGGGTTTGACAGTGGGAACACACCCTGAAGGAATGTTGAAGGTATGAATGAGTATGTACAGAGAGAAATGAATCTTCTCACGGCATAGCTCAAAGGGACCAATGTGTAGCATAGCAGTTTAAGAGAAATGGTATTATCTGCCAAACACTTTCTGCATTATTTTTGAATGTGGGGTAAGAAATGGCATGTTATTTAACAAGTCTTAGGTTTAAGACTGCATTGCACCTTGAAATGAAAGTTGGGTTTACTCATCAAAGAGTTCACTCTAACTCCCGCCTCTTAGTGGCCAGATAGACAATCACAGTTTACAGTAATGGTGAGGCATTTGTAGAGACATTCACATATCTCTGCAGTGACATTCATGTCTCTTGGTCCTCGGCCTATCAGATCGAGAGACACTTGGGAAGAGCTTATGAAGTCATGAGGTCGCTGGACAGAGGTGTTTGGCGATGCCAATATCTTTGCAGGAGAACAAAGGTCCAAGTCTTTAGGGTCCTGGTGCTTCCTATCTTAAGGCGTGGTCACACAGCCCAACTAGCACGTAAACGCATGAATCACGCATAAAATGTGGTTGTGCGTGCTTGTCCGTCGAGAATTTGACCATTTTCGCTGATTTACGCGATGAAAAATCACTGATGAATTGCGCAAGAACTACGGAACGATCACGCACAAATCACTAATGAACTGCGCATGATTCGCGCATGAACTGCGCAAAGAATGCGCGGTAGCGCACACAACGGGCGCCTGAGGTCTCTTCTCCTCCTTCTCCTGGCCAACATCTCATGAACTTGCAGCAGCTGGTCATTCTGGTTCTGGAGCAGGAACACTAGGACATCTCTCCTCTGGGGGTTCATGCTGGACTGAGAGAAACCTGGCGTTGAGGAGGAACTTGAGATGTGGAACACGGGTGAGATGTGCACCCCTCGGCAGCAGGGTGGACTGACGGGAGATGATAAAATAGCCGCCTTTA
>OMMV01179676.1:0-10939 GCA_900302635.1 Chatrabus melanurus
GACTTTGACCTTTTGTCTGTTCTTGCTATGATTGTTCCTTGTATTGCGCCATGAGCCATCAATGTGGCTATTATATTCTACTGTTTTTTTAGCCTTAAGCCGAGCTCAATCAGATACCACATCACCTTCCATTGGATGTGTAATGAGCTAATTGAGCATAATGAGCCACATTTAGAATGCCAAATCCATATTTCCAGTTATTTTGGTGAGAGTAACTTAAAAGTAATGCAATAGTAGTGTAATGCCTTACATTTCAAATACAGTAATATTGTAATGTAACTAATTACTTTGAAATGACAGTAACAAGTAATAAGTAATGCATTACAGGTTTGAAGTAACTTGCCCAACACTGGTCATTCCCTTTAAGAGACAAGTGCACCTGCGCCTGTGAGAGAAGTGAGAGGTTTTCTGGTGAGGAAGAGATTCTGCACTCAAAGCATCAAAAGCGCGTGAGCAGGAGCAGCAGTCATCCACCACAGCCACAGCTCCCTGAGGTGAAGCATTTGAGCACCTTCTTCCCACAACACCTGTTCCTCATCCTCCTCCAACCACTCAATTTCCTTCATATCCACCCAGACAAAGACTGCACCTGGACACTGTGGTCAGTTCTGTGTTGGTGCTCTGTGCCTGCAAACTCAGGAGGAAAACTTGTGGGGGAAAAAATGGTACAAACCAGACTCATTACAGTTTTGTATATTTCCATTAGCTTTTACTTTTATTTTGTTGTTAATTTTTGTTTAGTCCATAAAAGAAGCAAACACTGAGAGCCCTATCTTGCACCGGGTGCACTGAGCAGCCCGGTGCTAGATAGAAAGAAACAAAGTGTGCACCGTGCACCATGCACATCCTGCGCAGTGTGCAAGGTGTGCACTGTACGCTGCACACTGCACTACGTGCTGTGTGCTGTGTTTGTTTCTTTCATGGACTCTATTTGCTTTCTTCTGCTGTTGCTTAACCTGGTTTTTACTGCGGTCTCTGCCTGTTACGCCCATGTATTATTTGCCTGTGCTTGGACTCTCTTCGTCACCCCTGGGCCCTGTCTCCAGTCTCAGTTTTAGTCTGTTGATCTCGTTTACTTGTGAATTTGTAGTATTCAAACACACACCTCCAGTTTCGCTCATGAATTTTTGTGGGAGCATTTTTGTGACAGTTTGCTCTCCTGCCTTGTCTTTTCCCTCCCACTTCTGCTTTGTTCTATGCGCCTTGCATGTGGATCCAAGCCTCCTGCTTCTGTGATAGATGAGTAGATAAATACTTGTAGATAGATGGAGAATGAAAGCTTCAGCTGTCAATCTGAGTGGTGTTTGCCTATTTGGAATTTTGTGTTTAGAAAATTTTATTTGTTGGATCAAAATAAGCTTATCTAACAAAACAACCAAAAATTTATTTTTTTTAAAGCATATCTCAAAATCAGATGAAATACAGCCGGCCCTGTATCATGATCATGATTTATTTGCTCGCTCTACTTCATCTTTGTTATTTTTATTGTGTTCTACTGTACGATTGTTCTAACTTGTGATTTCCTGGATCAAGACAAAGGTCAGGGCTTTCAATGACTTCCCGAACACGGCCATCAGAAGTGTATCTGTATGCGGTGAAAATGTTTCACTTATCTCAGCAATGACATTCATGTCTCTGGGTCCTCAGCCTTTGAGATCGAGAGACACCTGGGGAGAGCTTCTGGAGTCTTGAGGACGCTTGACAGAGGTGTTTGGTGATGCCGATATCTTTGCAGGAGAATGAAGTTCCAAATACTTAGTATGCACTAACGTCGGTTAGGAACCTACTACCCAGCCGTGACTGTAGTATGTACTAGAAGTAAGCGTTCAAGTAGTGGGGACACAAGTCGGACGTACTACGCCACCGCCATCGTACCTGTCCTTTGACCTGAATGTTTACAGATGATGCATGCGCGTATACCCACGTATGCCGCGAAAATTTCAATTTTGCAAAGGCAGGCTTTTTTAAACAGTTCCGGATGTTTATTTGTGCAATGCCACGGCCCCTTGTATAGTGCTCCCATTTTCTTGTATGTCCACTATCTTCTTCGGTTACCAGGCTCCAGCTGCCTTATGGGACAGCGTGGTGTAGTCCATTTGCACACTTTGGTGTTTGCATATCATTCGGTTTCTGTACGACTGCTACTAATTGCCATTTGAGTACTCGGATACCCTACGGATTGTGACATACTGCTAATTGCCTATTATATAGTAAGCTCGTATGAGTATTCGGATGTAGCCCATGTCTTCAGGGTCCTGGTGTTTCCTGTCTTACTGTATGGTTGTGAGATGATTGGATGTCTTTGGTACTTGGTATCTTTGGAGGATCCTTGGGTACTGCTGGAAAGACTTTGTGTCAAACGAAAGGTTACTTTGGGAGACTCAGCTGAGGAGTCTCCCTTGCATTGTGAGGGTACGTCAGCGACGACATTTTGACCACCATGTGTCGTGTTTCTCTGGGCAGGATCCAGCACACAGGTGCCTCAGTGCTGAGGACCCCAGCGGCTGTAGAAGGTCAAGGGGACACCCACGTTTCACCTGGCTGCAAGAGGTGGGGATGAACTGGTTGTCTGGTGGTTGCCATCCAGGTCCCAGAGCAGTTCCGTGGTGTGGTGGAAGCGGCGACCATGCATGCTGCCAGACCTGACCTGACCTAGTACATGACATGAAGAAATGGAAGAAATCTTAAATTGTATTTTGTTGATAAATAAAACACTCTTATTGCATGATTTATCAAACACACTTCAAGGTAAAATGAGGAAGAAGTTGAGAAAGGGAGTTGGGAAAAACAAAACTGAATCATGAACTTCTCATCAGTCATTCTTCCTCCTGTTTTTTTCCTTTCTGTGTTTGCAGAGTGATTTAACAGTTTCAGCGTCTTACAGAGTCAGCGCTGCTCCGCTGTAACGCACATACAGCAGCAAACAATTACCGTAGTTTCGGTGTAACTGTAGAGTTGGAATGTTGACGCTGCTGCTATAAAACACTCTGACTGCCAGGATAAGCGTGACAGGCAGCCAGCAGCGTCTGGGGGGGTTTGGAAATACCAGAGGGAGTTTTTGGATTTACAAATGTGAGGAGGGACTGGATGAGTCAGTGTGTTTTCCTCTGGTGGTCCTCACACAAAGCTTCGACGTGTGGTATCTGTCTGAGAGAGGGTCACCCTGGAGTTTAAATTACACATGTGTAATGGTCTCATTAATGAAAAATCATTCTGTAGATGATCTCCTAATCAAACGCTGTACAAAAAGCTGCAAACTTCCTGCCTTGGTCGTGCATGAACTGTGCATCCAATGCATCACAAATGTATTCCTTACACCCATTGAAACATCTGTTTATATTATAGAAAAGTTTTGCTTTTAAACTTTTATTTTTATTCTGGGATATAAAGTTGATGTTGCTCAACGATGCTGAGTATTTTTAAGGTTATACGACTGAAACAAACTGATTCAATATTGTAAAATATAGCTCGTCTTTAAGCTACAGTGTGTAGGATTTATTGCCATCTAGTGGTGAGGTTGCAGATTGCATTATGCAATTGCTGGTCAGAATCTTGTTTCCCTTCATGTTTTTGCTTCTTTGGTGATGGGGATTTATGCTCCTTTTCTTTCTCTTGTGATAAGCAATATGTATAACCCTCCATTTAAAAAAAATGAATGTTCTCAAACATGTTAGCCTGCACTAGCAACCAGTTATAGGGGAGCAGCCACTGATTCCTCTCTCTTTTTTCAGTATTCGGGTCGCTCTACAAAATGCAAAAGACAGAGTAAGTATGTCACCTTTGGGCTACTATATCAACATGGGGGCCTCCATGAGGGGCCCCGCTCCCATGTAGACATGAAGGGCTCATTCTAAATTTATGAAAACACATTGATTCGTTGTTGCATGTAATTATACACTCATGAACAGATGGTTATGAATGCAATATTCCATTTCTGCTAATAAACGCCCCTACATCCTACACACTGTAGCTTTAAAAGCTGCCTGAGATGCAATGGTTTGAAAATGTTTTTTGGCTTTGCCACACAACCAAAAATTCACAACTCATCCACTAGATGTCAGTATAGTAGCCTTCTCAGCATTTTCTGAAGCTATTGCTTCATTTACTGTTTTGTGCACTTTGAAACAGTGAGCCATTTTCTTAAGCATTTCTTCCATTTAGTGTTTTGACAGCTTGAAAACAGCAAACCTACCCTTCAGTAGCTACGGTAGGGTATTGTAGGTAAACCTAAATACCTGTAATTACTCGTGTGCGTCTGTACAAAATAACTCAGAAACAGGTGAGGAGATTTTCACCACTCTTGGTAGGAATGTTCCTGAGGCGAGTGTCTCCAGATGAGTAACTTTTGGAGTAGATGGTAGAGGGAGTCAAACATACAGTCTGAAAATCATGTTTTCCCGAATATTTCTGCAACCAGTGGGGCTAGAGAGAGACAATGTGAAGCTTTTCAATCTGTAAATCATGTGTAATCAAATGCCATGAGTGATATAATGACATGTCCCAAAATATTATACAGCACCGCATTATGTGCACACGTAGGGTATGCATCGCACCTCCGAGGCCTTTCATTTAACTTTGGCTTTCAAGTTTTGAAGGTTTGAAGCAATGGTTCATGTAGTGCTTTGTGCACTTGGAAACAGTGAATTATTTTCTGAAACAGTTCCTCCATGTTGTATTTTGAGTGGTTGAAAGCAGCAAACCATTTTCTGAAGCAATTTAGGGTTTCAATTACTTTGAAGCAATGGTTCATGTAGTGCTTTGTGCACTTTGAAACAGTGAATTATTTTCTGAAACAGTTGTTTCATGTACTATTTTGTTTGCTTGAAAGCAGCAAACCATTTTGTGAAGCACTTTAGGGTTTCAATTACTTTGAAGCAATGGATCACGTAGTGCTTTGTGCACTATGAGACAGTGAATTATTTTCTGAAACAGTTGTTTAATGTACTATTTTGTTTGCTTGAAAGCAGCAAACCATTTTGTGAAGCACTTTAGGGTTTCAATTACTTTGAAGCAATGGATCACGTAGTGCTTTGTGCACTATGAGACAGTGAATTATTTTCTGAAACAGTTCTTTCATGTACTATTTTGATTGTTTGAAAACAGCAACCCACTTTGTGAAGGAAATATATCACTTAGGGTTTCAATTACTTTAAAACATTGGTTCATGTAGTGTTTTGCGCACTTTGAAACAGTGAATTCTTTTCTGAAACAATTCTTCCTTGTAATATTCTGATTGCTTGAAAACAGCAAACCACTTTTTGAAGCAATTATATCACTTAGGGCTTCAATTACTTTGAAGCAGTGAACCCTTTTGTGAACCAAATGTTCACGTTGTGCTTTGTGCACTTTGAAACAGTGAACCATTTTTTTGAAGCAATTGATGGAACAATGTTTCAAAAAGTCTTGTTTCTGCCATTACTATGTGTTAAATATTTTGAGACAGTCTTTCTGAATCATTTTTTACTCAGAACAATGAGGGCAGAAGTAGATATCAGTTCATATGGATTCCTGCACATATCGGTGTGGATGGCAATGAACTGGCATATAAATATGCAGACGGACCAAGAAGGAAAACTTAAATAAATGCGATCGTAAAATATACCCAGGCTGAGATTAAGATTATAATCCAGTCAGATCTGAATAAGAAAAGGTAGGAAGAATAAGTAGAGAAAGTAAGGGCCGTTATTGTTATCTTTGAATATAGTATTCAAAGAAAGGTCCGGCAAATGAGAAACGTTAGAAACAGAAAAGAGTATATTATTTGGTCGCACTGATTTGAATGGCACATTACAAATAATGAATAAACATAGTTTGGATATATGTCGCTATTGCATATTATTATTATTAGTAGTAGTAGTAGTAGTAGTAGTAGTAGTAGTAGTAGTAGTAAGGCATTTAATTTTGTGACCATTCTGAGTTACACTCCAATCCGGGAGGTGGCGGCAAAGCACGTTAAAGTTGATTGCCAACAGTCCGGTAAAACGGAAGAGCAAGAAGAAGAAGAATCTAACAGAAACAACCAAATAATAAAAACACTGGAAAAAGCGGAGGAAAAATGACTAATTTATGTGTTTACGGAGCTTAAATATTGTTTTTCCAGGATACACCTTTCGGGTAAATCACGTTAAACATTCTCTCCAATTTTCATCATGTTATTTAAAGTGTTTCTAGTAAATTTTCGCTCATTTGTTTTTATTTCAACGACATCAAACTATGTGGGTTAATTCTCAAATTTCTACTATTAATTTTCTGTAACAGCACCTTTTATTATGTTTTTGGCGATTTGTAAATGTGACGAAAACAGGAAGTTTTTATATTCAGTGTTAATGTAAATTTAAAAAAAAAAACTTTTTATTCGTAGTGGCAGTGGAACAGTATATTTTTTTCCCCCTTTGTAAAATCATAATTATTTAATTGACGATTCCTGTCGTGAGTTTTAGGAGATCAGCCTAGAATGAAATGTCTTTATTGCTCAAAATATTCAACTTTTTATGTTCAATTTTCAATTTCTCCACTCAAAGAGTAGAAAAGTAAGATAACAACTAGAAAGTCTCCACCTTCCTCCAAAATTTTAGAGAAAGCATCCTCTTGATACAGCAGATTATCCCACAAATATTTAATTCCTGAGTGTCTCAGAATTGGCGGTCGGCGTTTTATTGACAAATAAAAATCATAATCCTGAAGTTGTCCTACCAAGAAGATCATGTCTCCTGGAGAAGGTAAACGGTTTCTTCAATGACATGTGACATGTCCATACTTAGTCAATTAACCGGCTTTTTGGTGCCCCACAATTAAAAGTGTAGCTCATTTTGATTTTTTTATAACCATTTAAGTCATAAAAATGATGTTCCACATCACTACTGTATTTTTGTTCCTCAGTATTCAAATTAAAAATTCACAATTTTATATTTCCAACATGATCAAAATTCACTTTGTGTGGAAGCAATTTATATTTTTCACCCACATGGGGTCAGAAAGGTCAGTTACACTCATACTAGTTTTGAACATGTTCAGAATTTTCGGGAACTCGATCAAATTCCTAACCAACTCAGCTTTACTCGTACTCAACTCGGGATAGCGCGGGGTAAGGTCGGCACAAGTTGGTGTCCAATTCTAATACTATTCCTATTTGTCCAGTACTTGGAGAATCTTTCATGACTTGAGCCGAGCTGTGCCAAATGTTCTGTTGAGTCCCCCCACCCGAGTTATATACGAGTTGTGCCGAGTCGCTACTTGGGGGGGGGCTGAGTGCTAAACTCAGCAAGGTGTAAGAGCTGCTTCACCCTATTTTGGTAAATCAGCTGAGGTGCACAAAGCTGTAACTCAGCCCAATACGCCATTAATCAGCATCAACTCGGCTAGGCGTGAGAGTTGCTTTAATTTGTCATGTATCAAGATAAGTTATCTGCCTCTACTATCCAGCATTTAGTTTGCAAAGAAGTGACAGTTACTGTGTAATATCTTTTCAGAATGGATACGTCTGATGAGCACATCTTCAGTGCTATTAATTGGGAGGCATTGCTGAAGAAGTTCTCCTGTGATGACAAATACATTCATGGCTACGTAACAAGTGAGGCTGAAGTTGACAACATTTTGGAGATCTACAGACGCGTCACGTCCACAACGTTCTGTGTTAGGACCTCTGCCTCACTGAGCTATGATCCAAGGAAGCTTGGCAAGGAGAAGCACAAGTTCTGCACCCGTTTCTTCCAGTTCACAAAATCCAGAAACCCACATATCAGCGATGGTGACGTCCCCTTCACGCATGGTGGTAGAAAAGTCCTTGAATGCCAGTTTGGTCCATGGCGACAACACGAAAAAAGACACAAGGAGGTGAATACAGCCTATGCTGAACAGAAGCACTCTGATCATAGGTATTCCCCATCCCCCAGCGAAGCCAGGTCCCACAATCGAAAGATCCGTGACACGCGAAAGAAGGGTTGTGAGGCAAAGATTTCGATATGGCAAATATGCATGTTTCCTGACTACAAAGTGTCCAGTAAGGTGATGATCAATGTACGGCAACTTAAGGCAAAGGAAGCATTGCTGGAAGACATGGAGGAAGGTAAAGAAATTAAGATGGAAAACAGATACTACATTGACCTACCCCTGCAAAATGCTCACAGCAACCACACACTGGGAGAACTGTCAGGCATGGACAAGCCTCTGCATCCACAGATCATTGAGTGGATACATGAACTGGTAGCAGCAGGAATGACAAATCCTCAGGAATTGCAAGAAATACTGAGAGGTTATGTCAGAACAAGGATGTCGGACATCACTGTTCCTAACGAGATGGACCGAGGTTACTACCCCCGCCTGTCAGACATCAAAAACCACATATACAAAGCCAAGGTCAGCCAACGTATCACAGGGTTGGCTCAAGAGACTCTACATGGGAAACTTGAAGAGTGGAAATCAGAAACATTCTTCAGCCCATCCAAGAAGAATCCATTGCCTACTTCTAATTCAGCAGATATGGAGTTGTGGACATCAGTGGAACAGCAAGTGGAAATATTCACTAGTCAGAGTCCCATCACGCTAGAAGACGAAGACGACGTCCATGCCGACACAATAGCAGGAATGAAAGTAAGAGTTGTTGAAAGTAGCCAAACTGCTGATGGGTTGATAGATTGTGTCACCGATTCCTTCAACAGGTGAACCCAACTGCATGTGTGTCAAACCGAAATGATTATTGAGGTTGGACCTTATTTTATCTTTTCATAATGTCACTGTTGAATATTAGTCTTATATTAGAGAAATCCTGGAATGCATGTAAATAAATGGGACCGGAGTAAGAGTGCAACGGATCACAAAAGTCGCGGTTCTGATCGGATCACGGTTTTTAGTCATGGATTGGATCACACGCCGTCCTCACCTCCTGATATTTTTGAGTGATTCTTTCCATGCTTAGATCCCGATGTGCATCGAAACTGCTCCAGGCTGCCTCGAGCCGAACGCAAGGAGGCAGAGACTGTCTGCTTTTAACATGCTCCATTCATGTGAACACATATCTGCTTTGATTTCACTGCAACTTTGCATCGAAATTTACCCCAATTAGTACTTTAAAAACATTTAACCATGACAATTAATCTGTCGTTCACACTATTATGTAAACTTAGCAATTAATCCGCGGTTCACATGCGTGCCGAACCATGGGGACAGTCTGTATGGATCACGGATCAGCCATGTTTCATTCCACCACTAGACCTGAGTGCAAGATTACTTATTGTTATTGCTTCGCTTTTGTTACATGTGTTCTTACATTAGTTATGTTTTTAAACCCAACTTGTCACCATATTACTTTGATAATCGTTCTTTCACAGTGTAACTTGAAGAAACCAGCATGAACAGATGTTTGCAAACTTTGTGTCAACAGAGCACTGAGTGTCCAGAGAGTTCCACAAACAGCAGGAAAAGGGCTCTCAAGGAAGTGGAGATGTTAAAAACAATGATTTTCAGTTGCACAGATGACTCGGCATTGGACAAGATTGCAGAAAGCTTAAAGGCTGTGCAGCTCACCTTCAAGCAGTTGCTGAATACCTCACATGAAGGTTTGACACTGGTGCGCCATCAGCCATCCACGGTCATCCAGTCACGCAAACACAAGCGGAAACATCCAGACAGACTTTGCCCAAACCCCCTTGGCGAATCTAAAAGAAAGGAGCGACTACACGTACAGAAACTCAAAAACCTTGATGTAGCAAAAGTTCTGGAACTCCACGCAAAATGAAAGTGAGTGTGACAACGCAGGACCTGGACTGAGGGCAAAATTCTGCAGCAGTCCATAACATGAAGGAAGTTATGTGTGTGAAAAAGAGCCTTTTTTTTGTCATTATATGCTGCAGCGTATGACCCGTCCTAATTACAGTTAGACACAAGACAACTCCAAGGAGCAGGAGGCGGTCCAGGTCTACAGAGAGAACCGTGGTCAAAACCAGTGGAAGGAACCTGATGTGCGTGTTTTGATGGTGGGAGGAAACCCGAGTGCCGGAAGGAAACCCACACAGAGACTGGGAGAACATATAAACGTTACATACGCTGGTGGAACTGAACCAAGGTCCTGGTATACAAGTTCATTACGTAGCTGGTGGGCATTAACAAAGTACACCAAGAACCTGCTGTGGAGCGTGGGCCTCAAGTAGGGCTGCAGCTAACGATTATTTTTGTCTTTGATAAATATATTGATTTTTTTATTATTAATGGATTAATGTAATGATTATTTTTATTGGTCTGTTCATTATATTTGGATTAATTAATTATTGTTTGGTTAATTTACCAGTAGAGCCCGACCGATACGGATTTTTTGGGGGGCTAATACGATACCGATATTAGGGAGTAAAAAAATTTCCGATACTGATATATCTGCTGATATATGAAAGTGTTCATTTCTCACGAATGTTTCCAAAATATGGCAAAAAATACCAAACACATTAAATTTATACAGAAATCCAGCTGTCTGGGATCGTATTCTGTCATCTTAATCCATTTTGTTCGAGCAACCAACCAATGAACATCACCCTGCCGTCACCTTGTATTAAATCAGATTGACAGTCACTGTGTCGCTTCCCTCAGTATTTGCATAAAATAGACTTCTCGTCTATTTTGGCCCCGCCTATCCAGCGGCATAGCGACCACTTGTCTCTTGTCGCTGTAAAGTGCTCGCTCTGATTGAAAATGAATGGCAGCTGGTCACTTTTCCCTCTGTCTCTTGTAGCTAATGTGATCAAGGGGTGATGGGGGTCCCACCCATGTCTGACGGCATTGTAAACAATGCCGTCAGACCACCCTCTGCTGGACAAACTATGTAATGACACCATTTCCAACAGCCAAAGTGTTTTCCTGCATTGTTTATTAGGCAAAATAAAAGTTTTCATATCGGCAAAAATAACGCCGATACCAATATGTTTGTGAAAGGCTCATATCGGCCGATATTATC